>PVKV010027859.1:0-25822 GCA_004027835.1 Alouatta palliata | reverse complement strand
AAAAAAAAAAAAAAAAAAAAAAAGATCTGTCTCCAACTCTCACCTGCTTTACTCAATCACATCTCATCGCCGATTCTTCCCACCCCCAGCCCTCTGGCCTCTGCTTGCTGAAACTGGGGCAGAGGGAAGCTTGCGTCTCACAGGCGTACCCCAGGCCAGGACGCAGGAGGGGGTCATTCCAGGTCAGACCCCCTCAGGCTTCTCCTCCTGCTACTACGCAAGGGAGATCACAAGGGTGACCAGATTTGTCTAAGCCACTTTCCAGGCCTTAAGCTGCCTGTGAAGTGGCAGAGGCTCATGGGAAGATGGAGTGAGCCTCTGCCCTGAATCACTGGGAGAACACAGGCAATTGTCACCTGTCGCCGTGACAACCCTGGGATCCAGGGCAGGAGTGGGTCAGCTCAAAGCTTGATGGGGGTCCTCTGAGACTTAAACCTCTTTGACCAAAGTCCAGAGAGATTTTACACCTCTCCAGCCTAGGGAGGAAAGGCTGGTAAGGGATAGAGGGGTGGGGCGGTGGAAACCCTGGAAGAGAAGGTAAAGGAACGTGCCTGAGGCCTTGCGTGGCCCTGGGTGGGTGGTGGGGTGCTCCCTCTTCAGAGCCAGCTGTAAAAAGGACGAGACTCGGGCTTCCTCGAGGAGTGTGAGCATCAGGAGGGCAGGAGCGACAAATGCTTAGAACCCCCTGCCTGCCAGGAGCGAGCTGAGCCCAGAGTCCTTGTGCCTTCTCAGACCAGAGTAGCCCAAGGGGGACCCAGGGCTCTCCATCCTGCCTCGGGATCTCACTCATTCTCTGGATTCAGTCTGACCTTGCGGAGTTAACACCGAGTCCCAGCCCCTCAGCTGAGCTCTAGACTTTGAGCAGCACACACCTACGACCAAGCATCATCCCAGGAGCACCTGCTCCTCCTCCACTTCCCTGGCCCAGCAGTTAGCACCACCACCTAACGCTGGCTGCCCAGATGCCTCCCATCAAGGCTTTCTTTCTCCTGCCCTGTGTGAACAGGAGCCAAGCCCTTTGGCCTCTGTGTCCTAAGCCCTTCTCCTGAGTCTGTCCTTTTTCCCCTGTGAGGACCTCTGCAGAACTTTCCTCTTCCTCCTGTCTCACCAGAAAGCAGTACCGGACTCCCGCCCTGCACTCGCAGTCCCAGTCCCCGCTGCACATCTCACACTGCACTGTAGGTATTTAGTGCTGCATCTGTCTCCCCCACACACTGAGAGCTCCTGGAGGTCAGACACGAGTCCCCCAGCTGCAAGTCCACAGCATTGAGCCCAGGGCCTGACACATGGTAGGTGCTTAGAAGGCTTTTTAATAACATCGAAGTATCTTCTAAGAATTCTCTCTTACTGCCGGGCGCAGTGGCTCACGCCTGTAATCCCAGCACTTTGGGAGGCCAAGGCGGACGGATCCCGAGACCAGGAGTTCGAGACCAGCCTGACCAACATGTGAAACCCCGCCTCTGCTAAAAATACAAAAATTAGCCGGGTGTGGTGGTGCGTGCCTATAGTCCCAGCTACTCAGGAGGCTGAGGCAGGAGAATCTCTTGAACTCGGGAGGTGGAGATTGCAGTGAGCCAAGATTGAGCCACTGCACTCCAGCCTGGGGCATAGAGCCAGATTCCATCTCAAAAAAAAAAAAAAAAATCCTCTCTTACAATGATTCATCCACTCATCCTTCCTTCCACACATCTTTCCTTTGATTCATCCATTCATCTATCTATCCAAAAATTCAGAAATATTTGCTGAGTATCTACTGGACCCATCCAGTGCTGCAAATATAATGAACAAAACAGACACAAAACCGTCTCTTCCCCTTTACCCATGCTGTTTCCTGTTCCTTCCCCTTATTCTCTCCTCACTCCATTCAGGCCCTTGCTAAAGTCCACCTCCTCTAGGAAGCCCTCCCAGCCCGCCCCTTTATCTGAAATTCTTCGACCACACCCAACCTAGAGTTGATTCATAATACAATTCTGCCCTGGGTGCTTCCTGAATCATCTCAGTCTGTGCAGAACTGGGATTAGGCACAAGGCTCCTGTCTCTCCGGCCAGATCTCAGCATTTCACAGACAGAGCTATGACTCTGCTGTCTTCTGACTCAGTTCTGCTTTGTGGAGTCCCTACTATTCACACAGCTCAATGCCGTGGGTACCCTGGGTGCCAGTCTAGGGCCCGGCCTAGCCTTTGCCTGGGGAGGGTGGACTAAGCAATCACTCAGCAAACATTTTCTGAGCATCTGTTCCATGCTGGGCCCTACACCAAACACGGCCATGTATCCGGAACCACAGAAATGGGGGAGTCGGGCTGTCTTGGGTACTGAGGAAGAGCTCACCCCAGGCCTGCCCCTTACCTCGGAGCCTGCTCCTGTCCTACGGCTGAAGCTTCTCACCAGCTGCACTGGGTACCAAAGGCTCAGGAATCCGAGGCCCAGCAGGAGAGGCAGGGAGGCCAGTAGGGAGTAGTACTTGTAGACCTGGACAGACAGACACACAGACAGACTACCTTCCACTTTCTTCCCCCAGGCAAGAACCAGAATCCATTGCCCTTCCCACCTCGCACTAGGCCCTGAGGATGGTCTGGGGGGCGGGGGCATGGGAAGGCTTCAGCACTAGAGTTCCTAATCTGCCACCCAGCGCAAACCTGCCCACTTCCCCTTCTTGAGCTCTGCAGAGATGCTCATCCCTCCCCCAGGCTCCTGGACTCACACAGGCCTCAGAGCAGCCAAGAGGAGCAGGTCACTTGATCCTCTGATTCTCTCCAGCACCCTCCCACCCCATGCCTCCCTGACCGAGGCTGGAATAAGGCCTGGAAGGGACACCACTTTCTGTTTCTGTGTTCCCAGAACATTAGGAACAGTTCTGAAAATCACACCAACGCCTGCCTGTGCCTACGTATAGTTTTCAACATGGGCATCAGGAAAGGCCATGCCCTACTTCCCAGGGCCTTTTATTTATCTTTTGGTTCAATATACTTTTATTGAGAGCTTAGTATGTGCCAGTTCTATTCTAGGTGGTGAAAAAGAGCCACCAGGTGCCCCCTCTATTTTTTTTTTCTTTTTTTTTTTAATGAGACAGAGTCTTGCTCTGTTGCCCAGGTTGGAGTGCAATGGCATGGTCTTGGCTCACAGCAGCCTCCGCCTCCCGGGTTCAAGCAATTCTCCTGCTTTAGCCTCCCTAGTAGCTGGGATTACAGGCACCTGCCACCATGCCCGGCTAATTTTTGTATTTTTAGTAGAGATGGGGTTTCACCATGCTGGCCAGGCTGGTCTCAAACTCCTGACCTCATGATCCGCCCACCTCAGTCTCCCAAAGTGCTGGGATTACAAGCGTGAGCCACCGTGCCCGGCCACCAAGTGCCCCCCATCAAAGCAACCTCCTAGTCTTTACCTCCACCCTGAGGGACTGGTGTTATGAGCTCCATGGACGGATGAAGAGCCAGTCTAAGAAAGGTGGCACTGTTTCCCCAGGGCACTTCGTACCACCTGGCATCATTTTGTCTGTGTATTATGTCTCCCCTTCTGGAATGACAGCTCTTGGGAGGCTACGGACTGCGTCTGTCTTGTTCACAGCTATAGTCCTGTACCTGGAAATGTCCCTGGTGCAGAGTATGTGCTTCAGATATGTTGTTGAATGAATGGGTGAGTGAATGAATGAAGTGGTGAAGCTGGATTCACACGCAGGTTGTCTGGCTCTAAAGCCTGTACCATCACTCTTCGGGTTCTAGACTGGACAGCTTCACAGCCCCAGCCAGCAGCCAGTGAACAGGGTTCTAAGGTTCTGGAATCCTCCTCTTAGCCCTCTAAGACCATTCCTGACTTCGCACTTGCCAGCCTCCATCTCGCTTCGCGTGCATTCCCTCTCCAGCCTGATCCAGGGGAGGCTGAGGAATCACTCACACAGGAGTGGGAGGTGGGGGGCATTTCAGGCTTTCTCTTCCTCCTACTCTGCCCTCTTCCCCTTCTCTGCCCCCTCCTGGACTGAAAGCTCCTGAGGGCTGAGCCCAGCCGCCTTGTTCCCTGTCTCTCCTGCAGAGCAGCCCAGCTTGGAAGGGGCATGTGTTTGAAGGCGTGGAATCCCACACGCAGTAGAAGGCTGCAGGGCAGCCTGTTGTAGAATCAGAGCTCAAAGGAGCCCCACGGCTTGAGCAGGCTGTTCTGTGAGCCCCTCTGCTCTAGGCCATTGTGATCAGCCGTTACCTTGGGTGTCTGGGGACACTCTGCCCTCTGCCAGACTTGGACCCCGAGGTGGGCCCAGGACAGCGTGCTGCCGAGCAGGTGTGCAGCTCTGTGACCAGCTGTGGCACAGGCGGCCAGTGGGTAGTAGAGGGCAGCGTAATATAGCAGGCCCAGCATCTTCCAGGGTCCTGGAAGGTGAAACAAGCAGAGAGACCCATGCTGGAGGGGCAGACGTGGGGCCTGCCGTGAGCCCACCCAGGACTCTCTCCTGTCTCCAGCTTCCAACACTTTCAGCACGTTCAGTGGGCAAGAGCCCTCGGTTCAAATCCAGGCTCTGACTAGTCTCAACTCTGTAGGGGGGAAACCCCACAAATGCCATGGCAAGGGTCTGAAGCCTCAGCCTGTTCTCATATAAACATTGATTTAGAAAAGAATTAGAAATGCAGGCACATCGTTATTCCTTTATATAATCATATGTAATCTTATAGTGACTCACTTATAATCATAAAGATATATACTCAATATAACCTTTGATATTACTAATGACTGTCGGGTTATGAAGCATGGAACTGAGGTGACACTGTGAACAAAATGATCCCAAGGCAAGATGCTCTCTCAGCCCTCTGTCACGCCCACATAAGGGCTGCTGGAGGGCTCCTCGGCTCTGCGGCAGTGCCAGCGCTGTGAAAGCGCCCGCTGTTTAGCCAGCTAGGGAAAGAGATGTCCAAAATGGCCAAGACATCTCCTTCCTGGGGAAGTTAGGAGAAAACTCCGCTTCTCCAAGCTCTTGTGGCGAGGCCTGATGGCTGTCAGGGAGACCCACAGACATCCGGGGGCTTAACTGTCTCTGTGTGATGCTGGGCTTCAGTGCTCACGTTCCACGTCCACTCTCATGCCCTGCTTCTGCGCCTGGTTTCTCTTTTTCTTACAAGATAAGAATTAATAATAGTAACATAATCTTAATGTCCTTGATATTTCTGACAAATACGCAAAGAGTGCTGACGCATTAGGTTTTCTCCTCGCCTCGGCTACTTGAAAGTCCTGGGTCCCCTTTTTTCAAGTCACGTGATTTACCTGACCCTATCACTGACCACCATTTGTCACCCTACCTTCCCTGCCGCCTGCTTTGTACTCAGTAAAAGTCAGAGCGTCCAGGCACTCGGGGCCACCACAGGTCTCCCCGCGCTTTGGTTGGCAGTGGACCCCCGAGCCCAAACTCTCTTTCCTCTATCTCTGTGTCTGTGTCTTTTATTTCTACAGTTTCTCATCTCTGCACCAGCAGGGAGAGGCTCAAAGGACCTTTTAGGACCCTATACAACTCTGTGATCTTCGTCAACTTACCTCTTGGAGCCTCAGTTTTCCCATTTGTAAAATGGAAAAAATCACAGTATATTACTACAGGCAAAATGAGTAGGTGTATATATAACGCTCAGCATGGTGCCTGAGTAAATAGTCAATTTAAGATACTATTTCCCTGGCCCTCAGCTCCTCCACTGCAAAATGGGGCTAATATGCATACTTTGTGGCGTCGTAAAGACTGGATGATCTGAAGAGGTCGTGTCTCAGGAGAGCAGCCCATCTCATTGACAGCTGTTCCTGTTACCCTCATCTCCTTGGGCCAAGCTTAAAACTCCAAGATCCCACCCTATCCCCATCCCATCACACCAACTCCAAGACCTCGGGGGCAGTGAGTACCTGGGCTGGGTGGTGAGGCGAAGGTCAGGAAGGGCAACGGGTCCTCGTCGGGGAGCAGCAAACACAGGGAGCTGAAGAGGACCATGAAGACAGCAGCAGGCACTGCCTGGGGCCTGTCCCCAGCCAAGAAATCCACAGGGCTAGCAGAGAGGCAGGGACAGGCAGGAGGGAGTTGCTCAGTCCCTGGACCCCCATTACCTCCAGGCTGTGTTCCATAAACCAAGGAGGCGGAGTCAGTCCCACTTTCTAGATGGGGGGAGGCCCCTTGATTCATTCATTCCATAGATCTTTGCGGAGTGCCTCTTACCTATCAAGTCCCGAGCCCTTTGCCAAAGGGACTTGGGATACACCTACGGTGGGAACAAGCCCTGGGACTGCTCCCTCCACCCACCCTGGAAGCTCCAGGAAGCAGCCACCTCCACATTAACTGATCTGTCTGTCTGTGCTGGCCAACCTTCAGAGAACTCAGCGAGTCATAACATCCTTGTACTACGGCCGCCGCCCTGGGCTGGGTGTGGAGCCGGGGCAGAGGGCAGACAGCGGGCACAGCTATCCCAGGCATCACCCCTCTGGGCTCAGAGCAAGCCACTCAGACCCTCGGCTTTTGCACTGCAGCTTGCACTCATGCTCTGAGAGTTTCATTCTCCCTTAAGCACCCTCCAAGCCAGGGCAAGCTCTTTGCAGGCCCAGCTGGAGACCCCAGGCTGGTTCCCCACAAAACCAGCACAGCAAGACCTGCCTCGGTGTAGTCTGGGTCTGGGATGCGAAGCTGTCTACACCAGGGAGACACCCATCACCTGCCCTAACCCTCTGGTCTCTTGTGACCAGCCTGCCCAGCCCCATCTCCTCAGGATCATGCCTGTCCCAGGCTCTGGGGTCACAGGGCTGAAGGAGATAGGAGAAGAAAGTTCCAGCTAGGCCAGGCACAGTGACTCATGCCTGTAATCCCAGCACTATGGGAGGCCGAGGCGGGTGAATCACGAGCTCAAGAGTTCGAGACCAGCCTGGCCAACATAGTGAAACCGCGTCTCTACTAAAAATACAAAAAATTAGCCGTGCATGGTGGTGAGCGCTAATCCCAGCTACTCAGGAGGCTGAGGCAGGAGAATTGCATGAACCCAGAAGGCGGAGGTTGCAGTGAGCCGGGATCGCACCACTCCAGCCCGGACAACAGTGCAAGACCCCACCTCAAAAAAAAAAAAAAAAGAAAAGAAAGAAAGTTCCAGCTATAGGGATAGAGGTCAGTCCCCATAAATCTGCTTTCAAGCATTAGGGTCCAGGTGATACTCTCAGGGAAGATGAGGGCCAAGATGGCGTTGGGATGGTCACGGTCAATCCACACATGAAGGGCTGGCTGCCTGAGAAGGTACACTCTGAAGCTGGGTCCTGTCGGGCTTGTTTCCCTAGGGTCTGGGTTGGAGTCCTTTCTCCCAGGTGGGCTTGAGCAAGTCCCTCCCCCTTCCTCTGGGGGTCCTGACTAAACCCGGAGACCTGGGTGGGGATGAGGAAAGTCCCGGGCAGAGGCAGGTAGGGGTGTCATTGAAGCCAGAGCTGCCTTTCAGGTACCTAACAAAGCACCCACCCTCCCAGAGTGACCCTGTCAGCTGGGCCCCCTGAGTAGGGGTGCCCAGGCCATGGCACCAACCTGGGCAAGCGGGGTCGGCTACGCACACAGTCAGGCCAGAGATGGCGGCGCCTCACCAGCGTGGCCAGGAGCAGCAGCACGAGGATCTGAAAGGAGAGCACAGAGGAGAGCTTGCCGTGCCCAGGCCTCCCCTGAGGGTCTGAGTGTGAGGGCTTGGACTCAGGCCCCAGAACATCCCCTACTTGCCCAGTGCACATTCACGTGGCATCTTGGGGACTGGTCAAGAGGTGACAGACACCTGAGAGGTAGAACTTGCATCGTGGCTTCTCCCCAAGCTAGGAGAACTCCCAGATAGCTCTCCCAGCCCAGGATCTCCCAGGGCCCCCCTTCATCAGCCCCAGCGGGGAACCCAGGTCCCACTGCCCAGGCTGGCAGCAGCTTGCAAGCCAGGTTCAACTTGGGTTGGACTCACTGACAGCGAGGCCAGGCAGGCGTGGTACAGTCCAGGTGGTATGCTGGTGTGGCAAGAGGGCACTTCCCTGCAGAGCAAATGAAGGCTGGCTCAGGCCTGCATCAGGGCCCCGTGGGTGTGCAGATGGGTCTGGGATTCAAGACTGTTCACATTGAGGCTTTACCCACTACCTCCCTCAACCCTCTGATCTCTCCTACACAAGCCTTCCCAGTCCCACCTTCTCAGGGTCATTCTGGGGCCCCGGTGTCCCTGTGATGTGTGGCCCCATGCCAAGCTCTGGAGCTATAAGACCAAGGAGACAGGAGGCTCCCGGGGGAAGCAGAGTGGACTAGCTTGGTCTGAACACTTATTTCTTTCTTTTTTTTTTTTTTTTTTGAGACAAGCTCTTGCTCTGTCACCCAGGCTGGGGTGCAGCGGCTCGATCTCAGCTCACTGCAGCCTCAGCTTCCTGGGCTCAAATGATCCTCCTGCCTCAGCCTCCTGAGTACCTGGGACCACAGGTGTGTACCACCATGTCCGGCATTTCTTTTTTTCTGTATTTTTAGTAGAGACAGGGCCTCACCATGTTGCCCAGGCTGGTCCTGCATTCCTGAGCTCAAGCAATCCTCACACCTCAGTCTCCCAAAGTGCTGGGACTACAGGTGTGAGCCACTGTGCCCAGCTGAGCACTTATTCTTGCTCACCCAGATGCTTCAAGGCCTCCTTCAAGGCCTCCCCTCTCCAGGAAGCCCCTCTGACTGCTCCTGGCCTCACAGACTTCTTCTCAGAACTGAGGTTGAGCACACAACCTGGGTCAAGCAGACAAGGGTTTGACCCTTTGCTTTGCCCTCTGCTCGCTGCCATCTGAGATTGGCCTGTGACTAAAATGATCTCCCGTGGTCCCCCTCTTTTCCTGCCTCTCATTGACAGCCTCCATGGACAGCCATGCAGGTTGCCCACCATACAAAGACGCTCAGCCAAGGGATCGGATGTGGTCTGAGATCCAGGCCACGCTGCTCACCAAACCCAGCACCTGCTGAGCTGAATGCACCTAAGTGGGGATCCCGTTTTCCAGTTCCACAGAGGCTCCCTATGGCCTGGCAGAGGTCCTGCACACACCCTGGCTGAGCACAGAGGTAGGCCCACAGTGGAGACAGAGGTCACTGTGGACAATGAAACCCTCCACTTCCCCGGCAGAATCATGTGGCAGAGAAAGGGAGTGAGGCAGGAGTCCTGAGCCCTGGCCCTGGGACAGCAGGCAGAACTGGGTCCCCGGGGAGTGGTAGAGCTCCGGGGTTTCCCAGCTTGGGCCTGGAAGAGCCAGAGGGAGGATGGCAGCATGGGTAAGGCTGGTGGGGTCTGGTGGTCAAGGGCCTGAGACAGAGCCTGGGCTGCAGCCAGTCCCTGCCTGCCCAGAGGGTTCAGTCGCCCACCGGCGCACCCTCCACTGCATGAAGGGAGACAGCAAGGCTGTATTATCCAGGGGAGCTCAGAGCCCTGGGACTCTCTGCTGAGTCAGCTCGGTCTGTGAGCAGCGGGAAAGAAATCAGTCACTTGGTGCAGAGGCAGAATAAGTCAGCTCTGGGCAGCTTCTTGGCCAGGAAACCAGCCGCTTCCCAAAGTGCGACTGGGCTCGGGAGTAGCTGCCACGAAGGGGGCAGGTTCCCACTGTGGGCACTCCAGTCTCAGGCTTCCCACCTCCCGCTCCGAGGCCTCTCACTCCGGTGTGCAGGGCAGCCCTCCCTCTCAGCCTGCATCTCCCTGCCCGACTGGGTCCTGCTCCACCCTGGACACCTGGGCCCAGCAGGGACTTGGGAAACTGTCCCCACAGTAGTTTGACCAATTTCTTAGGAACCCCACCCCAAACCACTCCCACCACCAGAAACGCCCTCCAGGGCCCTGCCTTGGGGAGCCTCTTGCCCTTTCTGTACCACCTGAGGTCTCCATCCGACCCCTCAGCTCAGTTTGAGAGGTCACATGGGGACGTCAGGCGGCACAGAAATGAGCAAATGTTTGGCTGGTGGCTTGTGGGCCCATGTTTTGTGCCATGGGACAGGCAGGATGGCACAGATACAAAGACCTCAGGGAGGGGGGTGAGCTTGATCCTGGGACAGGCATAAGCAGGCGCTGAAGGACGCAGAGGAAGAACTTTGGGCAAGAGGAGGTGGTATCTGATTGGAGTTTAAAAGATGGTTAGTGGCTGGGTGCAGTGGCTCACGCCTGAAATCCCAGCACTTTGAGAAATCCCAGCTGAGGCAGACCGGATCACCTGAGGTCAGGAGTCCGAGACCAGCCGGGCCAACATGGTGAAACCCCGTCTTTACTAAAAATATTTTTTTAAATTAGCCAGGCACCGGGGCTTATGCCTGTAAATCCCAGCACTCTGTGAGGCCGAGGCAAGCAGATCAGCTGAGGTCGGGAGTTCAAGACCAGCCTGATCAACATGGAGAAACCCCATCTCTACTAAAAATACAAAATTAGCCAGGTATGGTGGCGCACGCCTATAATCCCAGCTACTCGAGAGGCTGAGGCAGGAGAATCTCTTGAACCCGGGAGGTGGAGGTTGCAGTGTGCCAAGATCATGCCACTGCACTCCAGCCTGGCGACAAAGCAAGACTCTGTCTCAAAACAACAACAACAAAAATTCAAAAAAAATTAGCCAGGCATCACGGCGGGCGCCTGTAATCCCAGCTACTCAAGAGGCTGAGGCAGGAGAATCGCTTGAACCTGGGAGGTGGAGGTTGCAGTGAGCCGAGATCGCGCCACTGCACTCCAGCCTAGGCGGCATGAGCGAGACTCCATCTCAAAAAATAAATAAATAAAAGATGGTTAGCATCTCTTTAGGCAAAGATGGGGAAAGGCAGCTCCAGGTGGAGGGAACAGTGTGAGGAAGCAGAGGGGCAGGCGACAGGCAGCATGGATGGGGCCGGGCAAGCCTTCCAGTCTGATTGCAGCCCAGAGGTCAGGTGAGATGAGGTGACAGCAAGCATGGGAGGCCCCGAGAAGCCACTGAGGTGAGGGTGTGTGAGCCACTGAGGGTTCTGACCACCTGTTCCGGATTTTAGGAAATTTCTGTGGCTGATTCCACTGCCATCAGTGCTCAACCACCCCAACTCCAGCCTGAGAGTGCTGGGGCACTGGGCACTCCAGAGTACTTCAAAGCTCTGATGCACCATGTCCCCAGGGTGTCTGACTCACACAGACAGAGGTGAACCCAAGTTCATCTCCATGGGATTTCCCTGAGCTCCCAATTTTCTGTTCCCACATTTGGGGGCAGGGAGGTGGTAGGCAGCTCAGCTTGGTTTGGCAAAGTAAGTAGATTCAAACAAATCTCTTTATTCTTATGGGTGCCATGCCCTGCAGTGAGAGAAAGGAGCTGAATCTTCTAGACGTCACACACATTAGGGTCTGGACTCCTCATCACCCAGTGCCTGACATACACACAACTTTATTCTGAGACCACAGCTTCAGAGCTGGCTGCAGGCACCTGGCCCTCGGCCAGTGCCTGGGCCCTGAGGCTCCCAAGGACACAGCTTCAGATTAGAGCCTTCACCTAGGTCACAGACCATCCTCATGGGTTCCTGGGCCTCTCCCCATTCTGGTCCCTCGCAACCCACACAAACACAGCAGGACTTGCCGAGCTCACAGTGGGGAGCACGCCTTGGCTGAGTTCAGGCTAGCTTCCAGGTGGCAGAACCCTTAGTCCTCCAAACAACAGCTTCTTCCCCCAGGCCTGGGTGGAGCTCTGTCCCTGCTGGGTGACCCAAGCCCAGCCAGGCCACAGCCCCAGCCCCTGGGGAGGCATGCAAGGATTTTTCCTTCTCAAGTTTCAGGTTTTGATGGAAAACAGATGTGCACATATCTGGCTCGGCAACCCCTAGCCTCACCTTTCCACTTCTACAAACCCTCAGACAGAGCAGGGAGGCAGGGGATGGGCCAGGCCCGGGAACAACAGGGGAGAACTGGCTCTAGGTCCTCCACAGGCAAGACATCCTGGCAGGACATGGCGGACACAGAAGGCCCAGCTCCTCCACTAGGGTGCCCAGACTAAACCTGATAGAATGGATCTGGGCAAAGCAGTTGTAGCTGGGTCCTGAGGCCACCCTGGGGCAGGCCACCTCCCCAGTCCCTGGGCTGGCCTGAGCACTCTTGCTAAAGAGAATAGGCTCTCCTCATCCTGAGACCATCCAAAGACAACGAGGGTTTCCTCAGTGACTTCTCCCCAGGCTTTCTCCCTTTTGTTCTCTGCCTCCCCCCAAGCCCCCAGCCTGTCCAGAGAAGCTCACGCTTGGAAACACCACACCCAAATGCTCACGGCAGTGACCAGTAACCCTTCGAAGGCAGGTCTGCTTGTCTTCACTTCTCCCAGAAGCTTCCCCATCCTGGCTATGGGCCAGAATCACCCAGGGAGCCATCCTTGGGGATCTGAAGGGTCTGAATCCGCAAGGATGGGGCCCAGGAATCTGTATTTTTAACACATCACACAGGTGCTTTTTAGATAAGATCAGCCTTAAGTATCCTGATCTTAAGTATCCAGCCTTAAGTATTTCTTTTTTTTTTTTTGAGACAGAGTCTATCTCCGTTGCCCAGGCTGGAGTGCAGTGATGCGATCTCAGCTCACTGCAACCTCCACCTCCAGGGTTCAAGTGACTCTCCTGCCTTGTCCTCCCAAGTAGCTGGGATTGCAGGTGCCTGCCACCACACCCAGCTAATTTTTGTATTTTTAATAGAGACGGGATTTCACTGTGTTGGCCAGGCTGGTCTTGAACTCCTGACCTCATGATCTGCCCGCCTTGGCCTCCCAAACTGCTAGGATTACAAGCATGAGCCACCGCCTTAAGTATCTTAACAGCAAGGTGAGGGGTGCTGGTTTCCCATAACAGATGCAGAGACTGAATGGGCCCCAGAGAGGCTCTGACTTGCCCAGGGTCACACAGCAAATGAGTGGCACAGCCAGTCCTAGCAGCTGCTGCCCAGCTGCTCCCTGGCCAATTGCAACCTCTGCCACACCCCATTCTGCGGGCCGACAGAGTGAGGTGGGGGTCCCACACTTACCCCTCTGGCTGGAGCTCCTCGCCCCCCTGGGGCTCATCAATGTACCAGCTGCCATACGAGTCATCTTCCGTGGCCCCAGGGGACGTCTGGTTCTCTGCTGGCTGGGACGACATTCTCCGGCCCTTCTCCTTTGACCCCAGACGAGAGGAAAAAAAGCCACTACAGATGTGAAAAGAGGCTTAAAAGAGAGAGGGAAAAAAAAGAAAGACCGAAAACCCAAACAAAGAAACATTTCTCTTTAATCCGAAAGGTTACTTTCTTACTTTTAGCTCTCTGGGAAAAGCCCCTCTGGGACTGAGGGCCTGAGCAAGCTGGCACAGAAAGAGGAGAGGGCCTCTCGTGTCCCCTCCTCCCCTCCCGCCCATCGCACCGGCCCTGCAGAGATATTTGTCCCCCTAGGGCCCCCGGGCTCCCGCTGGTGATCTGTCTGTCTGACCCACCTCCAGCAGGCATTTGTTCCAGGGACCATTTTCAAAGAAGTCTTGCCCAGTCTGAGCTGCCTGCAGAGACGCCTCTTCCTTCCCCCTCCCCAAGCCCACCTAAACAGACCCACAGACACACCAGAAGGGAGGCCCAGGGAGGAGGGAGTTGCAGAGATGAACCGGTAGGCAGGCCACGGGCTGCTCCACACTGCGGGCCTGAGCCCTCCCAGCTGGACTCCCTTGAGCCCCTCCCCGCTGGACTCCCTTGAGCCCCTCCCCCAGCCTCAGCCTCCCCTTTGGGCCTGGGCGATGGAAACACACCATAATCCCTGACAAAGCCCCCCTCCTGGGGGAGGAGGCCCCAGCACCATTGGCGGCCCGAGCGCTGCAAGGGTGTGGCCAGGAGCCGCCCACACCCCCGCACCTGACTTCGCACACATACCTGCCTTCAGCGCCTGCCCCAGAGCTCCCACGCCTCTGCCCGCCACCTCTGCAGTGCCCCACACAGACGGAAGTCCAGCACGACAGCCACCACCGCGGGACACCGACGGCTGGGGCTGGGCTGGGGCAGAGGCAGGGAGGGGGAATCTGGCTGTTCCTTCTCCTAGGGTTTCCATGAAGGAGGCAGCATGTGTCTCACTGGTAAACCCTTTTTGTTCCTACAACTTGATTTCACAAGGAGATAACTCACCCCCACAAAGCGGAAATCAGCTCTTTAAACACAAACCAGACCCACGGGTAGGCAAGAGGAGCCCCGCCTGCCTCCTGCTTCTCCTGGGGTGAAGTTGAGGGTGAGCAAGGCAAGGTCTGGGCTAGGGTAGAGGACTGCTCCCCATCCTCCCTGCCCAGGAGCAGGACCCCTGCCCCAGCCTGGAGGGGGGTGCGAGACACAGGAGAAGGTAGAAAGCAGTTCTCAGGCCACTGTCCCTGGTGGAGATTTAGGCCCCTGAAACTGTGGGGGTCTCTGTCCTTCCGATACCCTACAAGGGGCTTGGGCTGTGACCCTACCAGCTAAGACAGTCATTCAGAAGTGCTTTTTTTTTTTTTTAAATAAAGACTGGGTTTCGCCATGTTGGCCAGGCTGGTCTCAAACTCCTGACCTCAGGTGATCCACCTCCCTTGGCCTCCCAAAGTGCTGGGATTACAGGCGTGAGCCACTGCGCCTGGCCTCAATAGCTTTTTAAAAAAAGACATTCATTTATTCATTCATTCATTCAGTCCGTCAGTCCGTCAGTCTTTTAACTTAAATTTATTGAACACCTACTACAGGCCAGCACTGTTCTGAGCCCTGGGGCATGAGAGATTACAGTTCAGGGGGGCCAGGGCCAGGTAAGTAAATCCCTCCAAAGCCTGAGGGTTGCAAAGGGAAGCACAGGTGAGCTCGTCTGTACCATGGGAAACCGAATTTAGTCCAAGAGTATCTGGGAGTAGGGGGAGATTCCTGAAGAAAATAACCTTTTCGTGGTGATCTGAAGGGCAGGGGAAAGTCAGCTGAGCAGAGGGTGGCAGGCTCAGGATGGGGATGGGGGTCGGGTGTTCCCAGCAGAGAGTGAAGTCTCAAGAGTAGACAGGGCTTGAAATCCTGGAGGCTCTCATTCAAAGTCCCAAGCCCACAGGGCAGGATTAGGGCCTGAGCTCCCCGCTAGCCTGAGTTCCTCCCCCTTCTTCCCAAATGGCTCTTCTGGCAGGAAGAGAGCTCTGTAGCCCTCCACCATCCCACAGAGATATCAGCGTTTGCTGACTCAGAGGTGACCCTGAGCTTTATTTGATGTAACGCAGGAGCCCACACTGGCCCTTCTGATCCCAGGGATGCGGGAAGCTTGGCTTCCAGGCCCGGGCGTGAGCTCCAGGAGGGCAAGACTCTGCCACTCCCGCCCCTCGTCCTGCCTTCCCCTGATGCACAGTGCCTGACCCTTGGGTAAGAGGGACTTTAGAAATTGAACTTGGCAAAGCCATTGCTTGTTCTGGCGGCCGGTAGTTGTCTGTGGGCCTGTCCTATACAGGCTGCTGCTGTGCCCTGGGGTTCACCAGCTGGGCTTCCCAGAGCCCCTGCGCCCACACCAGAGCCCAGCAAGGGGTCTCAGCCCCTTACCCTAGGGAGCAACCAATTCCCATCTGATTTCAAATCCACCTCCAACCATTGGAGTCCAGTTCCAGACAGGGAGCCCACTCCCTCTGCAAGGCAGCGGCGTCCGAGGTTACCAACAGAAACCAGGCTCTTCCTTGAAGGAAGCCTAGCTCTGCCTTCCCCAGGCTGGTTTGGCAGCAAGCAGGATGGGTCAAGCCCTGCACCCAATGGAACCTGATGTGTGGGGCCTGGGGGAGACGACACAAGAGGGGTTGTGAAGTGGGGAAGAGAAGAGAGACAGACAGGAGTTGGCTGTTTGAGACAGGGAGGTCAGGGGAGGCCTCACCGAGAGGGTGATATGTCACTGATACCTGAGGGGAGAGAGGGAGGTACCCGGCGGGGTGCTACGTTCATCTGTTCTGCATTGCTCTAGAGGAAAATGTGACTCTGGGTAACTTATAAGGAAAAGGAGATTCTGTGGCTCACAGCTCTGCAAGCTATGCAGGAAGCAGCATGGCACCGGCATCTGCTTCTGGGGAGGGCCTCAGGAAACCTGCAATCGCGGTGGAAGGTGAAGGGGAGTCAGGTAGGACACATGGTGAGTGAGGGAGCAGGAGAGATGCCAGGCGCTTACAAACAGCCGGTTCTCATGTGAACTGATGGAGCGAGAACTGACTCACTACCGCGGGGAGGGCACCAAGCCATTCAGGAGGGGTTCGCCGCAATGACAAAAACACCACACACCGACTTCCAACACCAGGGCCACATTTCAGCATGAGATTTGGAGGGGACACACATCCAAACCATATCAGGCACTGAGGAAGGGTGATCAGGTTGCCTGAAGGAGCCTCCATCCGTCCAGGGGCTGCAGCCAGGCTGGCAGAACGGGAACCCACCCAGCCCAGGCACAGTCCCTTCCCCGCCCCCCTGGGAGAGCCCATGCCAACAATACCACCTCCCTCCTCTTGGGGAGATGCAGAGGCCACCAAGGGAGGCCCAAAGCAGAGGAGAGGAAATGGTGAGCTTCATCCTTCTCCCCTGGCGTGGCCTAGCAGGCGGAGGGCAGCCTTGTGCCCGGTAATTTAGCCAGGGCAGGGCTGGAAGGTCCAGAGGCAAGGGCTAGGTTTCTGCATGGCAGTGGAGAATGCCTGGCTGGGGAGGTCATCTAGCTGGATTTGAGCCCTGGGACTGGTTGTGTGGCCTTGAGTGAGTCTTTTCCCCTCTATGGGCCTCACCAGCCTCTGTCAAATTGGGCCTAGAGATTCTCCCACCATGGCACCACCCCCCCAACACCGGTCACCAGTTGTAACAAGAAGGTCAAAGCCACAGAGAGTGGCTCTGACTTCCTAGGTGCCCCCATTGCCTCCCACCTGCCCCCTCCTGGCCCCCAACTCCCCTGCCCAGTCTGTTGGGGGTAGGGGGTCAGGGGGGCAGGGGGGCAGGCTGGGTTGAAGATCCATGGATAGTGGGTGGCCACGTGATTCAAGCTGCAAGTCTGAGCCCACTTCTTGAGCCCAAGATACCTCCTCAGCTTGGGGCTAGAATCGCTTGGAGCTCCTGTCTGCAAAATGGGACACTTGGCTCAGAGCTGTTAGGAAAGATACCACCTGGCCAGAAGGCAGGAGGCAAGAAATGTTAGGAAGAGAAGGATGATAATGTGCCCCTGAAGAATTTCTCCAAAGGTCTGGGCAGCAGAATCGAGGGCCTGCCCTCTGGAGCTGGCTTTAAAGGGTCACTGAGGCTGGGTGCGGTGGCTCACACCTGTAATCCCAGCACTTTGGGAGGCTGAGGCGGGTGGATCACAAGGTCAGGAGTTCAAGACTAGCCTGGCCAATATGGTGAAACCCCATCTCTACTAAAAATGCAAAAATTAGCCGGGCATGGTGGCGGGTGCCTGTAGTCCCAGCTACTCAGGAGGCTGAGGTGGGATAATTGCTTCAACCCAGGAAGCGGAGGTTGCAATGAACCGAGATCATGCCACTGCACTCCGGCCTGGGCAACAGAGTGAGACTCTGTCTCAAGAAATAAAAAATGAAGAGGCACTGATACCCAGGAAGGTCCAGTCCTGCCCTCAGGAGAGGAAGAGCTGGAGAGCAAAAGCCTGAGGATCGGGGAGGGGAAGGAGGAAATGGCTTGGGCAGTCTTAGAGGCTCCCTGGAGGAGGGGGCCTGGAGCAGGGCCCTGAAGCCATGGAAGATCTGGAATGGAAGCAAGAATGAATTTACCCGTGTCTCAGGAGTGCCAAGAAGGGGAGTCTGAGAGGCAAGGAGAGAGCGGAGTAGGGGTCAGGGCAGGGCTGCCTCGCTGTGGTTGGCATGAGCTCAGGTGGGCACTCAGATGAGGTTGATGCCAGTATCCAAGGAGCAGCTCAAGCCAGCAGGGCTCCCGACTGGGCATAGAATGGCGGGTGGCTAAGCCCGGCTCACTTTTAGGAGGAGTCCTAAAAGCTTCCGGACTCTGAGCCAATGAAAGCCATCTGCCATTTGGACTTGGCAAAGAGCCGCTATGCTCCTCGGATGGAGGTGGCCCATGAAAGCCTTGGGACAGGACTTCCTTCCTCTCATGTTTTTGTTCAAGTTGATTAAACCTGAGGAATTTCTGCACCCAGGAACAGAGGCCCCCGAGCACGCCTTCGGCAGCCTGTGATGATCAGATCCTCAAAGGGCAAAGTGCTCAGCTTAGAAGAAGCTAACGGCAGGCCAGAAGGAATGCGGAAGGCCGGCAGCATCCCCAGAACCTCAGAAACATCCCCCCAAAGACTCCCAGATCTCCCGGAGCACCTCCAGAATCTCAGCAACATTCCTGAGTTTCAGCAATGCGCTAAGAACCCCTGCAACCTCAATATTGCTCCCAAGAACCCCCAGACCGTCAGTAACACATCAGAACCACCACGACACCTCAGGACGCTCAGACGCTGGCAAATCAAGCACAGGTGGGACAAGATGTTCGAAAGCCTGGGAACTTTTGAAGAAAGCCCAGAGACCCCCGTTGCTCTCCACCCTCCCATCTCAGCAGCAAACCCAATAGTTCTACGACACTCAGACCTCAGGAACACCCTCAACTCCCCCAGCACAGCAGAGAACACCCAGGAGAGGGGCTTCCACCCAGGTGTGGGGGGACAGCCACTGTGCCCTCCTGTGCAGCCTAGTCCTCTTGAGATCCCATGAATAAGCAGCTGAGAGAGTGAACCTCATGCAGGCCCGTGAGCTCGGGGAGTACCCTCAGCAACAAGCACACTCACACACCCATCCAGCTGCCCCTCGCACACACATGTGCCTAATTCTGGCACCAGACCAAGTCTGACTCCACACAGTGGGCTGGAAAGCAGTGTCGCTGGCTGCCGTGCTCCCGGCAGGAAGAGTACAGATGGCTGTTCACCTCCTGTCTCCTGTCTACCTCCTATCTCCCCTGCCATGTGGGAGGGTCAGAAGCACCATCTGATGGGCGCTTCCTGCAATTCTCATGCCCCCCTCACCAACAGCATCATCATCACATAAAGGATTTAGACCCAGGCTGCTCTGGTAGGAGGGTGGACACTGGTGAGGAGGAGGAGGGGAGCCGGCTGGCTGTTCCAGGGGAGCAGCGTGTTCTTTCCCTCCCAGAGGGCTAGGCTAGTACTGACCTGAAGGAGAGAAGGCAGACGTCTGCTCAGGACAAAGGTAGCCTTCTTACTCTAACAGAGTAGTGAGGCCCTCATCAAGGGAGGCAATCAAGAAGAGGCTGTCAACATCAAGATAAAATAGAGGGCTTCCTGCCTTCAGAGGAGGACTGGACAAAAGGCCGTGAAGATTCCCCAGCTATCAGAGCCCCACATTCTCCCTTCCCAGCACATTCCGCCCTGGGGTGGTGTCACCACGGCGTGGCCTTGAGATGTAGGCTTTGTGCTGCCCTCCTTCCTCACTGAGGACACTGACTGCTGGGCAGATCCTGACTTCTCTCTCCTTGTTCCCTGGCTGACCACAGGACAGGACTCTCCACCAACCTCTTGCTCACAGGCGGTCAGACATAACTCAGACAGGACTCTGCGGATGTCTCCCAGCCTTTGAAGCCCCCACCAGCCCCCCAGTGTCCCCTGAGGGCAGCCTTCCCCAGGTATCCTACCTTATTCATCAGAATTGCTCCAGTCCATCACTCGGCTCACTTCCTGCCCCTAGGACCTGATTCCTGCTCATTCCCCACCCCCCACCCCCAACCTCAACCCCTTGTGCCTTCTCCCTGTCCCCCAACCTGTTCCAATCCTACCTGGCCTCCCAGGCTTGGCTCCAGCCTACCACCAACCAGGTACTCTCCTGACCTCTCCCTTCCTTGTCTCTTTCTTTTCCTTTATTGATCACTCTGGGAAACTTGTCCCTCCAGGCAAGCAGTGTGCTCCCAACATCCAGCACGGGGCCTCCTCCTCTGAGCCCCGCAGCAGCTGGGCTGGGATCCTAGAGGGGTGGCTGGTTATGTGGTCTCGGCAGCTGGCCCTGAGCAGGGTCCCCAGCACCTGCTTTAAAAGGTGTTTGATCTGTTCCTCCCGGAAGGCAGGCAACTCGCTCCTTCCCTAGTCTGGCTCTGCCCCTCCTCCCGTCCTCCCAGACCTCCTGCCTGTGATTTCAGGATCAGAGGAGCCCACCCCCACCCCCGTCTCCAGCTCAGGCCCAGAGCAGGGGCTGGGGCCCCACACAACACACAGGGCGGCTTGTCTCCAGCGCTAGAGCCTGTCCACACCCCCAAACCATTTGCCCGAAACTTGATCTCCTTGGCCTTCAGAGTCACCTCGGTGGAGAAGCCTGCACAGGGCTTTGATGACTGAGTTTCCCCAGCTGTGGCCTCAGAGAGGCTCAGGAAACCCCTGCTTACCCCCATTTGTCACCATCCATCACTCCCAGGGGGCCACTGGAACCACCAGCTTGGCTTTTAATAACCAAATCCGAATCCTGCTGCTGCCCAGCTGGGCTGAGGGCCCTGACCGCGGCTAAGGGGAGTCATCATGCGGCTTTGGGGCTAGAATTCCAGGTATGATCTATTCTGGGGTGGGGGAGTAAAAAAGGTCCCCTCGGAGCTTTCTCTTCTACTTCTCACTCCTCATAGACAGGCTGGGGTTCTGGAGTCCTGCTCTTTACCCCAAGGCTGCAGGATGGTCGGCAGTATCCCCCCTCACCTGAGCACAGACTCGCCCCGCTCCTCCCTCCCCTTCCTAGTCAGGGCATCCTGCGGGATGCAGACAAGACTGGGGAAGGAAACGGGTGGACGCTCAGAGGATGCTCCAGCTAGGTGCCGTGGCAAGCAGGGCGGGGAGGGAGTAGATAAGGCCAGGGCAAGAAGCGGGGCCCTAAATTCTCAGGAGAAGGGCCCTGGACAGGAAATGTCTTCTTCCTTGAAGGAGAAAGGGAGTGCCATCTATAAAAAGGTGGGGTCACACAGGGACCACAGGCTTTTGGATGTGAGATTGGCTTCCAGCGATAGTGAAAGACCCCGGAAGAGAGGAATAATGAGGGGGCCGATGCCAGAGCTGGGCCTGCCCGGGGGAAGACGGGGAGAAAGGGAGACAGAGAGCAGCTCAAGCAGAGACAGGGAAGCAGCTAGCCAGCTCGGATCTGACCACCACGTTGCCCATGGAAAAAAGGATTTTTAGTTGGAAAGGGTTAAACCCACATAAAGAGAAAATTAACCTTTGGCACACTTTTAGGAATCCATTCCCAAGGAATGCCTGCGTGTATACGTATGTATATGGAGACAAAATTCCCACGGCCGTTTGCAACGGCAAGAATAATTGGCAACAAGCCCAATATCCATCCATAAATGCTGATAAGTCGGCACGCTGAAGTACCATTTTGCTGATAAAAAGAATGAGGTAATTCCCTGTGGACTGACGTGACAGAACCTCCAAGACATATTGCCAAGTAGCAGTCACCAAGAAAGTAAGTTGCTGAACAATACGGAAATCGTGATCTCATTTTATGCTTCTTGAACTAGGTAGACATATGTGTATGCATGTGTGTATACATAAAAAGTGAATCTGGCAGACACACAACAAACTGTTCACAGTGGTCACACTTGGGGGAGGGATGGCTTTTGGAGAATGAAGGAGGATTTTTCACTTGTTTGAAATGGATATTTTAAAACTCATATTGCATGTGTAGTTCTTTTTCAATAAGCTGCTGTGAGTAAGGAGCTGTGAAGGCATCGCTGAGCTGTGTAAAATTGATTCCGGCCCCAGCCCAGTATTGCACATTTCCCAGTCTCCCTTGAAGCTAGATGCAGCCCTTACACTAAGTACTGGCCAGTGACTTGGAAAAAGAGTGCTGAGCATGACTGTCAGGATGTGCTCTTAAAAAGAGAGGTGTTTTCTTTACCCCTGCCTCCTTCTAGCTGGCTAAAAAGCAGTTGTGATAGCTGGATCTCAGGCAGCCATCTTGGACTATGAGGCAGAAGTTGTGAGTTAAGTAGTATAGAGCAGTAAGTTAGCGGCAAAGACAGAGCCTTAGCTAAGGCCAGAGTGTAAGGCTGAAGGAGACTCCTGCTGTACCCAAGACTCCATCGTATCCACAGGAAACTTAACCCCAGAGAGGCCACATGGTGTGCCAGGGTCAGTGACTGACCTAGGGGGAGTTTTGCCAGAGATTCCCCACCACCACTACCGCCCCCACCCACCACAGAGACAGATCCCCTACCACCACTACTGCCCCCCAGATACACACACAGATCTCCCACCACCACTACTCCCCTTACACACACACACAGATTCCCTACCACCACCACCACACGCACACCCCCCCACACACACACATAGCTCACTGGTTTTCCTCCTGGAACATTCCTTCCTAGAGCTCGGACTCCGTTTTATTCTATGGCTGGGACACACCTCTCAACATCCCGTCTGATAAGAACTCAGCGGAACCTCTGCCCACTGCTGGGTCTGTCAATATCTGCTCCTGGCTTCTTTCTCTCTTTCTATCTGGTTGTCCTCCCGTCTGCCTTTCTGCCCCTATCCATAAGTCTCTGCCTGTCCCTTGTATGCCACCCTCTGTTTCACCCTCTCTCTGACTTAGTCTCCTTCCTTTACTTCTGTCTGTTCTTTCTCCGTCTAACTCTGCGTTTCTATCACTCTCTCAATCGTGTCCTTTCTGTTTCTCTCTCCTGCTCTTCGTTTTGCTCCCCACTCCCCTGTCTGGCTGTGAAGCTTGTGTCTCTCCTCTTAAAGGTTTTAGGCAGTACCTTTTCTTTTCTTTTTTTTTAAGATGGAGTCTTGCTCTGTTGCCCAGGCTGGAGTGCAGTGGCACGGTCTCAGCTCACTGTAAACTCTGCCTCCCAGGTTCAAGCGATTCTCCTGCCTCAGCCTCCCAAGTAGCTGGGATTACAGGTGCCCACCACCAGGCCTGGCAAATTTTTGCATTTTTAGTAGAGACAGGTTTTCACCATGTTGGCCAGGCTGGTCTTGAACTCCCAACTTCGTGATCCACCCACCTCAGCCTCCCACAGTGCTGGGATTACAGGTGTGAGCCACCACACCTGGCCGGCAGTACCTTTTCTAAGCTAGCCCTGGCCGTGCCTTAATCTCTGAGCTTGGGCCTTGTCTTGTGCTGACTCCGTGCTGCCCTGGCCCGCTCCTGCCTTCTTTCCCTCCTTACCTTCTCTGTCTGTCCCCAGTGCTGTAGGATGGCTGGTGCTGGTCTCGGGATCCGCAGAGTCTACAGGGCCCTGGGCTTGGACACCAACCGCCTCAGGGGTTTGTGCCTTCAGAGCCTAGTGGAGCAGCCAAGCGACTGGGCACATGAAGGCAAAGGTCAGTGCTGTTGGCCAGTAAGGCTACCCTCTCCCTCCCGCCACACCAGGAACTTTAGCCCCTCCAAGGCAAGGCTGGCAGAGGGGGCCTGTGAGGGCAAGCCCAGGGATCACGGGTGCTGCCCTAGCTCCCCTCCTCCAGCTCCTGCTCAGGGCAAAAGGACTTGAGGGATGGTCCAAGACTCTCCTGACAGTGCTCAGTGCTGGATCCCGGAGCAGGAAGCCAAGAGAGGAAAGGTGTGCCATCCGATGGCACTGGCGTGGCAGACAGGATCACAGTTACTACTCATGGCAGAGAGCTTCAAGGCAGCCAGGCCCCTCGGTGGAAGGAGGAGACCAGGCTTCTAGTTTTGTTTTTACTACTTACTAGCTGAGTGACCTCAAATGCAGCCTGTTGGAACTCAGAAAATAACACCCCAAAATGAAAAAAGTGACGGTGTAGACTTCTCCTGCCCTCCTGTCTGTCATGCCGGTTCTCCCCCGCCAGGGATAGATGGAGACCCGAGAATCCCTCCTCCGCAAGGCGGCTCATAGAAACCAAAACCCCTTTTCCCCAGAGCCAGCCATGAAGCCTACAAACTCTCACTTTCCCCCTGATTTCGGTGTAAAAATTGGCCACAAAGAAATTCTCAGGCCTAGGCCGGGCACCGTGGCTCATGCCTGTGATCCCAGCACTGCGAGGCGGAGGCGGGTGGATCATTTGAGGTCGGGAGTTCGAGACCAGCCTGGCCAACATGGCGAAACCCTGTCTCTACTGAAAAAAAAAAAAAAAAAAAAATTAGCCGAGCGGTGTTTGTAATCCCAGCTACTTGGGAGGCTGAGGCAGGAGAATTGCTTGAGCTTGGTGGGGTGGAGATTCCAGTGAGCTGAGATCGAACCACTGCACTCCAGTCTGGGCAAGAGAGTGAGACCCTAAAGAAAGAAAAACAAGGAAGGAAGGAAGGAGGGAAGGAAAGATGGAAGGAGGGAGGGAGGAAGAAAGAAAAAGAAAGGAAGAAAGAGAAAGAAAGAAAGGAAAAAGAAAAGAAAGAAAGAAAGAAAGAAAGAAAGAAAGAAAGAAAGAAAGAAAAGAAAGAAAGAAAATAAAGAAAGAAAGAAAAAGAAAGAAAGAAAGAAAGAAAGATTGATTCATTCTCAGGCCTACCTTGTTTGACTGTCTTTCAGAAGACCCCATTCCAGAGAGCCCTGCCCCATGTCCACACTCGGAAGGAAGAAATGCATGCTCAGAGGGACCAGGAAGAAATCCAGACAGACAGGCCTTGCTGGATGTCCCCATTCGGTCTATTCGCATTAGATCATTGCCTTTTGTCCAATCATATTGCTACACAGCTGTCCATATGTCCTTGAAACTCACCATAAAAATGGACAATTTTCCCCATATCTCTGGGTCCTCATTCCGAAGGCTCCCGTGTACGCACTAATAAAGGTGTACCCCTTTTCTCCTATTCCCCTGCCTCTTGTGGTGATTTCCGAGCAAGTTTCAGAGGGCAGTGGGGAAAGTTTCCCCTGGCCCCTGCAGGCCCCTCCTTGCTGAAGGCCCAGGGTGGAGCAGTGATCATCATGACCGAACTGGCCCAGGAGTCAGGAGACCTGAGGTCTACCCCTTCACTACCCACCTGCTGGCCAAACAAAGCTGGCGGCCTCTGAGTGGCCATTCTTTTGGGAAAGAAAGAAGACTGGAGGGCCCCATTAAAGTCTTCCAAGGCTGTTCCCTTCCTGCCTCCCTCCCCTTAGCCCAGCCCACATCCTCTCCCCCTTCTTGACCCCCTCCGGGGAACCAGGACCTGCCCCTCCAGGGACAGCCTCACCTGGAGTTTAAACTTTTTGAAAACCGTGGGAGGCTGAATCAGGGAGGGAGCCAGGAGCAGAGGGAACCCTGGGAAGGGAGGCGGGATCTGGTGCTGCCCTGTAGCCCGGAGCTCAGTTTTCCCATCTGCAATGGAGGGAGACTGGGTGCCATCCTTCCCTTTGCCAGTCTGAGCCTGTGATCCTGTCACCCTGTGGGCCTCTGGCACTGTGGACTTGAAGGGAGTGGGAGGTGGGCCTCGGATGATGTCCCCCTGCGGGGAGGGGAGGCTGCTGCAGGGGGCTGACGGCAGAAGGTCCAGGGCGGAGCAGAGATGATCGCAGGATCACACAGGCCCAGGAGACCGAGCTCTATCCCTTCATTACCCACCTGCTATATCAGCACCTCGGATTCTGCGCCTGTGGAAGGGGATGAGTCCCAGCCCCAGGTCCCTGGCTCCAGAGAACTCTCGGGCTCCCTGCTTGCCAGGATTCAGCTCTGCCTGCAGGAAGGAAGTAGGATGGGGGTGGGAGTTGGAGGTAGGTCCTTGAAGATAGGGGTCTCAGAGACCTCAGGGGCCACAGGGATGTGTCAGCAGGGGAGGTTGAAAGGAGCTATTGTAGGAAGCAGGAAGGGGGCCCTCTGGGGTGGGCTAATTATAGACCCTGGCTCGTCCAAACAAAGCCAGAGACCTCTGAGTGGCCATTCTTTTGGGGAAAGAAGGAAGACTGGAGGGCCCAATTAAGGTCTTTCACACTGTGGCTTTGGAAGGTGGCTAGGAAGTTCACCTTCCAAGACTGCTCCCTTCCTGCCTCCCTCCCCT
>PVKV010027858.1:0-25836 GCA_004027835.1 Alouatta palliata | reverse complement strand
TATCCCTCCCCAACTCCCCACCCCCTGCTGTCCCTCCCCTTTTTCCCCCCGACAGACCCCAGTGTGTGATACTTCCCTCCCTGTGTCCATGTGTTCACATTGTTCAACACCCGCCTATGAGTGAGAATATGCGGTGTTTGATTTTCTGTTCTTGTGTCAGTTTGCTGAGAATGATGGTTTCCAGGTTCATCCATGTCCCCACAAAGGACACGAACTCATCATTTTTGATGGCTGCATAATATTCCATGGTGTATATGTGCCACATTTTCCCTGTCCAGTCTATCATCGATGGGCATTTGGGTTGGTTCCAGGTCTTTGCTATTGTAAACTGTGCTGCAATGAACATTCGTGCTTTTCTTAAGTAGAAGGAGTTTTAACTTGTAGCCACCACGGCTGGTAATTTGCTGAGTCTTACCAGAAGGTAGCAAGCCTCAGAGGCTCACCCAAGGCCTTCAACGTAGTGCCTGAGTATTGATGCTGGTTATTCTGGGCCCAAGGGCTCTTCAGTTAGCAGGTGATGAATGCTGTCAGGGCTCAAGGCAGTCAAGGCAGCAGGTTCCCTCTGGCCCACGGTGTGTCTAGGAGTATTGCCTGGGAACTAGGTCCTGGAGTGTGGACCTCAGGACTCTGACCAGGACGCTATCCTGCTGTGGCTGTGCTGGTACCCTAAATGCAAGACAAAGTCCTCCCCACAGTTCTCACTCCTCTCCTCAAGCAGAAGGGAAGGATCTCTTCTGTGCAACCTGGTGTTAAGGGAGAGGTGATTCCAGCACTCCCTTAGCCACCCCAGCTGGTGTCTTAGTATATCACAGATCCCTGCAGTCCATCTGGGCCTACTTCAGCACTAGGACTCACATAACAATCGCAGTCCTTATGACCTAGACTGCCTTTCAAGTTTACTTGGAGATGGAGAACACTGCAGCCCTTGGTGATGAAGTTTGCAGGCATTCAAGTTCAGACCACTGGGATCAATAATCCTCCTCTGACTAGGGCTGGTTTAAATGTTCCCTCTGTAGGCAAGTGCCAGCTGAATTTGGTCTGACTTTCCTTTCTTCTGCAGGGCAGAAAGCAGCACTGGGTCCAATGGCTCATGACTGCTGTGTTCTCTCTCTCCCAGTGCCCTGAAATGCTCCCAGAAGAGCAATCGTACTACTGCTGCGGGTTATTTTTTATTTTTTATTTTTTCTGGCTTTTCAGGGTCTCCTTCAGCAATATGAAGTTAAAAACTGGTATTATGAGTGCTCAGTGGATTTTTGGTTCTCATGAAGGTGTTTTTTCTGTGAAAATAGTTGTTAACTTGTTGTTTTTGCAGGAGGTGGAGCCTTCTGACTCCTTGCTCCACCTCCAAAAGTACGGTAAGTCTAGAAGATACATTCCCAGGAATACAGTTGCTATATCAATGCTTGGTTGCATTTCTAAATTTGAAAAAAAACTAATTTCTACGTATTTGAAATAAAGAATGAATTTTTCAAAGATATATCCATGAGAAGCGATCTGGGTTAAGTATACCAAGTACCATGTGCTTTCTCAACTGTAAGAGAAATAAACAAATGTCTTTTTATTTCAAGGTCGTCCTCCATACCCTGCTATGGAGCTACATTTTTTATTGCTAATTTGAGTTTCTCTCTTGTAGACAGCTTAATTTACTCTGAACCTTACATCTCCCTGTTCCAACATCTTTGAGGGTCTCCACTGACCATAGTCGGAAATTTAGGTTATTTCTTAATGACCCTGATGGCTATGTCCATGCCTTCTCTATACAAACCCCCGCTCTGTTCTACTCTACTTTCAGGTCTGTGCTCATTTGTCATCTGGGCTTCTTTTCATACTGTTTAGCTTAAACATCCCTTCCAAAATCAAGCCACTAAAATTGCGCTCATCCTTGAAGGCTCTACTCAAACGCTGCCTCCTCCATGAAGTATTTCTGAATCACTCTACTCTTAACTCTGTTTACTGTAAACCTTACATGAAACTTTACCTGTTCCACTCATTTGGACCTCACCCCTATTGAATGGGTTTTAGCTACATGTTTTCTCTTTTCCTCCAGACCATAAGTTTTTTTTCTGGAGCTGAAGCCGTGTCTTGAATGTCTGACTCTTTCCATCAAGCTAGCAAAATCCCTTGCACATAATTCATGCTTGTGAATGTTTGTGGTGATTCTCATCAGCTCCCTGAAGCTCAGAGCTGTGATTTCCCTGCCCTTTGCTCTGAGGAACTGCAACAGCTGCTCTTTTCATGGTAACTTCCTGTGACTGCTTCTGTTGATTTCTGGCTGATTGTCACTCCTGTAGCACTTTCAAAGAAAACCTGCTGATATCCTGCAAAGCTGGACGGTTTCATTTTATTTTTCTCCTTTCTAAAAATAGTTCACAGAAGGACCTGGGTGAAATTCTTATAATGGGTGTTCTGCTGTACAGTTTAGATAGCATCTAGGGAGGATATTTTGTGTTACAGGTATTAGAAAATTAATATTAAGTTGGCTAAGCAAAATTGGGAATGCACTGACTTCTACGTAAAATAATTTCAGGAGGAGAATTCAGCTTCAAACATGGACTCAACAGGGTTCTTGTGTGCTATTTCTCTCACTTCTGTTTTCCTGTGTGTTAGCTTCACATGCATGAGATCTCCCACATGACAGCCTTATTGGCTTATTGCCTTAGGACTTTCTTCTTTGAGTTCAGCAGAATGAGAAGAATTCTCTTCCACAGCATTTCCAAAATGTGCTAAGTTGGGTAAAGGATTATTCCTGGACCACAGTGGCCACAAAGTGGCAAGTACCACTGATTCAAATCATAATGACACAGCAGTGGAGAGACAGTTTCCTAAAACGAAAATCAGGCCTTTATAACTGGAAGTGGGATGAATATTGTGAAAGACAAAACTAAAAATCACTACAGCTCATGAATGTCTTTTTCTGGAAATGGAGTCTATAGATTTAATTAGACATTCAATGTTGTCCAGTTCCTTTAAAATGTTTAGGAACTGCTGACAAGGAGTCAAACTCTGTAAAATATTTGGAGAGATTTATTTTGAGCCAAATATAAGTGACCGTGGCCCCTGATAACAGCCCTCAAGCGATTCTGAGAACTTGAACCCAAGGCGGTCGGGATGCAGCTTCATTTTGTACATTTTAGAGATGCATGAGACTTCAATCAGATACATTTAAGAAATACATTGGTTTGGTCCAGAAAGGTGGAACAACTTGAAGTGAGGGGGCTTCCAGCTTATAGGTAGATTAACACATTTTCTGGTTGACAATTGATTGAGTTCATCTAAAGGCCTGTGATCAAACGAAAGGAATGTCTGCTTAAAGATAAGAGTTTGTATTCCATTTGATCCAGCAATCCCATTACTGGGTATATATCCAAAGGACTATAAATCATTCTACTATAAGGACATATGCACACGAATGTTCATTGCAACACAGTTTACAATAGCAAAGACCTGGAACCAACCCAAATGCCCATCGGTGATAGACTGGACAGGGAAAATGTGGCACATATACACCATGGAATATTATGCAGCCATCAAAAACGATGAGTTCGCGTCCTTTGTAGGGACATGGATGAACCTGGAAACCATCATTCTCAGCAAACTGACACAAGAACAGAAAATCAAACACCACATATTCTCACTCATAGGCGGGTGTTGAACAATGTGAACACATGGACACAGGGAGGGGAGCATCTCACACTGGGGTCTGTTGGGGGTAAAAAGGGGAGGAACAGTGGGGGGTGGGGAGTTGGGGAGGGATAGCATGGGGAGAAATGCCAGATATAGGTGATGGGGAGGAAGGCAGCAAATCACACTGCCATGTGTGTACCTATGTAACAATCTTGCATGTTCTTCACATGTACCCCCAAACTTAAAATGCAATAAAAAATTTAAAAAAAAAAAAAGATAAGAGTTTGTGAAGACCAGAGTTCTTATTTGCAGAAGAATATTTCAGGTAGGTAGCAGGCTTCAGAAAGAACAGGTTTTAAAATGTTTCTTATCAGACTTAAGCTCTGTGTTGATATTAATTCTAGAGAGGTATAATGAGGCATGTCCTACTCCCACTTCTCAGCATGGCTTGAACCAGTCTCTCAGGTTAAATTTTAAAAATGCCCTATCTGAGAAAGTCCATTCAGATGGTTGTGGGGAGGTGGCTTACAGTTTTAATTTTAGATTCCAGAACTGATATAAACCAATGCTTCTGTATAATGTCTGCAAATAGATACAAAATGGCAGAAAGTTGAAATAAAATAACCTCAGGCTCTGTCTGCAAAACCTCTTGAATAATTTCAATCTCTACATCTATAATATTAAAATTGGAATATTAGCACTGGATTTACCAAAGAGTATATTAGACTTATTTCCCCAAAGACCCCATAATTAGCATTTTTTTGCTCAATGTCTGCCTCACATAAGCTACATGAAGGCAGAGACCATGAATTTTCTATTCAAATGATTGGTTATTTTCTGGTAGCATGCAATAAGGTGTTAACCATATTTAAACATGAATTTAAATAGATAAGATCTGAATATGGCTAGGAACAAAATGCAAATAAAATCAGAATTTTATCTAACTAATAGAAAAGCAGACCATGTACAGAATAGTTTCTCAAATAATTACTAACTTTGCTGGAACTTTTCTTCTATAAGATATGGACTACCTCTAAATGATCCTTCAAAGATTTTTCAAATCTAAAATGTATGAATTTGATATGGGATTGACCAAAATCTGTCACTTGAAATACAATGTTTTTAGATCAAAATTTAGATATAAAATAATTGCTCTGACTTTGTTCAGTATATATATGATGCCCTACTTTTGAGAAGATTCGTTTCATACTTTCCCCCTTTTATTTCCCTTCTCCTCTTTCATACACTCAGAATGACTGGACATTTGTTCTGTATGTATGTTGAGCCAAGTTAGCACACTTTGGAAATGCTGTAGAAGAGAGGCCTTCTCGGGATCTACACCAATGCTGAGTGTTCTATAATTTAGTCACATTCCTCCATAACCTGGCCTTGAATTAATCATCCTACTCAGTTGTATCCACCTTTTCTTATCATATAATTCCCAGTTATTAATAAAATACCATGACTTTATTTTATAAAATAGTTATGAACACTTCTTTTCTGACTTAACAGCTCAGTCCATGCTGTATGATGTAAATGACAGGAAACTAATTCCTTGTGTTGCTTTATCTTAAGAATATCCTCAACACACTAACGCAGGATCAAAAAACCAAACACTACATGTTCTCACTTATAAGTAGGAGCTGAAAGACGAGAACACATGGACACATAGGGAGGAACAACACACACTGGGGCATATAGGATGGTGGGGGATTAGGGAAGGCAGAGCATCAGGAAGAATAGCTAATGGATACTGGGCTTAATACCTAGGTGATGGGATAATGTGGGCAGCAAACTACCATGGCACATGTTTACCTATGTAAGAAACCTGCACATCCTGCATATGTACTCCTGAACTTAAATAAAAGTTGAAGAAAAATAATAATAGCCATTCTGACTGGTATGAGAGTATCATTGTGGTTTGATTCACATTTCTCTAATAATCAGTGATGTTGAGTTATTTATTTTTTTTTTTTTTCATTCTGTCACCCAGGATAAAGTGCAGCGGTGTGATCTTGGCTCACTGCAACCTTCGCCTCACAGGTTTAAGCAATTCTCCTGCCTCAGCCTCCCAAGTACCTGGGGTTACAGGCACCTGTCACCATGCTCAGCTATTTTTTTTTCTATTTTTAGTAAAGACAGAGTTTCACCATGTTGGCCAGGATGGTTTCAAACTCCTGACCTCAAATGATCCACCATCTCAGTCTTCCAAAGTGCTAGGAATACAAGCGTGAGCAACCACGTCTGGCTTTGAGCTTTTTTTATTTGTTTATTGGGCATATATATGTCTTCTTTTGAGAAGTGTCTGCTCATGTCCTTTGCCCACTTTTTAATTTTTTTTTTTTATAAGTACCTTGTCCAGGCATCAACAACTCAATATTTACACAATAAAAGCAAATGTCTTTGCAAAGTCTTACACAGAATATTTATAGAAACTTCAATTGTAATAGTAAAAAGCTGGAAGCAACCCAAATGTTTACCATCAGGTAAATAAATAAGCAAGCTTTTATACACCCTTACAATGAAAACAATAAACTACTTCTCCCCAATAAATAGGAATGAACTATTGATATATTCTACACATGAGTAAATCTCAAAATAACTGTGCAGAATTACAGAAGTCAGACAAAAGAGAGTTTATACTTAATGTTTTCTTTTATATAAAAGTCTAAAATATCCAAACTAATCATGAAAGAAAGCAGATCAAGTTTGTTTAAACTGGGTTGGTAAGAGTGGGAGAAAGATATTTTAAGGGGAACAACTGATGATCTGGGAATGCTATGTTTGCTATATTGCAACCGTGATGGTTTTCAGGTGTGTACATATATCAAAATGAATTCATTTATACTTCTTAAATATTTGCATTTTATTTTATGTCATATGTCTCAATAAAGGTGATAAAAAGAAAACTTCCCAGTAATACAAATGGTGAAATAATTGAGCAGCAGAACCAGACTACCAGAAGTATAGTACAATGAATCTAATATACGTAGAGCAAAGACTCCAAGACATTTGAAGTTCTCATTGACAGTGAAATTTTTTTTGGCATACAGAATACGACTTTTTTTTTAAAAGGAAGTATCCCTAAAAGCTGAACTTTACTGATACTATCACTCTACCCTTACCACCCAGACGGAAAATGAAAATCCTTCTTGACAAAGGAAAATTTGACATCCTTTATTTATTTAATGACTACAGATAGGCTTAACTTATGAGCATGTTTGGAGATCACCATTCTGGCCATGGCCAGTAAAAGAAGCCTTGCTTGCATCTATAGAAAATGAGATGGATGAAGTGCTGACCCTTGCAAATAGGTAGAAATCCACAACATGTATCCAAAGGTATGTAACAAACTTAGAAGGGTTTCAGACATGTTCTGATATTCATGGAGATATCCAGAAGTGCCAACATGATCCCAGTAAAGATGTATTTCACTAAGCTCGAATTACTGTCCCTCTGGGTAATATGTTCATTTGCCACAAGACGCTAGCCTATGGCTGATGATAAAGGGAAATTCATCTTTATGGGAGAAGTTGATCACAGGATCAGGATGGAATGTCAAAGACCCTGCCAAGTAGGCTAAGATTCAGAAGCCAAATGTGGGAACTCTGGTCTAGTACAAAAAAAGCCAAGAGAGAAATTCCCAGTCCTATGGCTAGATCCAACGTGGCAGGAAGATGAGGTTGAGAAGGCAGTCATGTTATAGACACATTTCTATCCAGACCATACAACAGACATAATAGGCAAGCACAGTGGCTTATTCCTGTAATCCCAGCACTTTGGGAACCAAGGTGGGAGGATGGTTTGAGCCCAGGAGTTCAAAACCAGCATAGGCAATATAGGGAGACGCTGTCTCTACCAAAAAAAAAAAAAAAAAAATGTACACAGGCATGGTAGTGCATGCCTGGGGTACCAGCTATTTAGGAGGCTATTAGAGAGGATTGCTTTTGCCCAGGAAGTCAAGAGTGTAGTGAGCCATAACGGGGCTACTGTACTCCAGCCTGGGCAATAAAGACCCACTCAAAATATAAAATAAAATAATTAAAAAGTCATTATAAACCCTATGAATTATTCATCAGCCAGAAGTGCTACTTACGTTCCACAGTTTAGGAATATTTCTGAAATTAGTTAGGGATAGACAGATGTAGAAAGCCCCATTAACTCCAGTCAAAAGGAGATGAGAGAAGTAAAAGCTGCTTCAATTTTCTTTTTGATCAAATGGCTTAAGGTGGTGGAGCTGTCTTCACTTCCTCCAAACTGAGTGCCCACTATGAGTCAGGCATATGATCCTATGATTTAGCTTTTCTGTTAAGTCAAAATCATGGCACTATTATGATCAATATTGCATGGAAACTAAAAACAGAGACGTAATCTATATAAGTTTACATAGCTAAGACAGTGACAAAATCATAATTCAAAGCAGAACAGCTAAATTGTAGAACATGCCTATTTAGCCACTATGTTATAATGGTCCCGCTACTTGCTGGGATAACTTTGGCTGGGGACAAGAAAGCATATTAGCTCACCAGCCCTCAACTCACAGCCACCTGACTAAGGACGCATAATTTCTCAGAACACGACAAGTATTTTCTCTAGAAATCAAAGAGTGTCCTTAAGGTTTGGTAAATAGCAAGTACTGTATTTTCCTTTGTATACTAGAGTGTTTTATTGATGACTAGAGTTAATAGTTTTCTAGTAACTGAATTTCAGTTGAGACCAAAAGGAAAAAACAAAACCTCTGTCTATAGCACATGAGGTTATTCTTTCCTTCTCAACACATACAGGAGAGAGGCCATGGGGTGAGTAGAAAATTGGAAAAGTATAAAAAAGTATATAGTACCAACCATTTTAAAATGCAGAGACATTTACAAAATTATATTAAATGGAATTTATCATGTCTATTTTGAAATGCTATACTAACCACTTAACTATCAAATTCAGCATAATGCTATTGTTACATTGTGATGAGCTGTATATTTTATCCAATGAACTATTCTCAGAAATTTTTGTTTAATTGTATTATGGGTTGTTTTTCACTATATTTCAAACAAATTAGACTTTGATAAATTACTGAGTGAAAGCTAGATATGAATCCAGCACTCCTCGAACATAAAGCAAACTTGATTCAAGCAAATGTATTTTTGACAAATGACCCGTGCCTTCATGATTTAACAACATGATGTGAAATGGTCCTAAAACACCATGGTATAGGCCTGTTTTGCATTTGCTTCTTATACGGCAGACTGAGACAGTGGCAGAAAATATAATTCATTTTCATGAGGGAGGTAGAGAAAAACTGGGTTTCTGTTAAATTCACAGTGTGCGGCTCAAACAACAGAGAAAAAGCAAAAGCAATAAAGAAATATAAAATTTGCTTGAACCTACAATTATGGAAATAATCTTTGATCTCTGAAGAAAGCAGATGCATCATTAGTGCTAACTGAGCTTATTAAACCATAACACAAAGTGCTTTCTTATGTGATAAACTTTAGGAGGCTACACTCAACTTGAAGATAAGGGCCCCACAGCCTTAACCAAGCTTTTAAAACGTCCTTATTTAGAAACTGCTACAGCAAAAATGTTTGCAGTTATTTACTTGAGCAATACTATCAATGGATACTTAGAATCACCAGAAACTCATGATAAAAGTAGATATAGGGAGGAAGGGGAACAAAGACATCAAGGATGGTTCCTGCATTTGTTCAATGCAATAAATATTTAGACCTACACAACTGTAATGCTATGCACCAACCAGGATATGGGAGTATTGGCCAAGACTGCAGTTTCAGATTTGTTGAAATTAAGTTGCTTTTTAAATATTCAATTCCATATGTTGAACAGGAAGTGGAATATAGTATACTAACTTGGCTATGATAAGTAAGCTGTGTGGTAAGCTGAAAATAGATAACAGAGGAGTTCTCTAAACTTGTTATCACTTGAGGGTATGTGTGTGTGTGTTTGTTGTGTGTATACACACATATACATATAGGCATGTATACATATGTATACCTATATGTATGTATTTTTAGGGACATATACTACAAAACCAATTTTTAATAAAACACATAGAGAATAACTAGAAAAGAAGGTAGAGTAACAGCAGTGTGGTAGATGAGAGATAAGGAGAAACAGAAGCCAAAGGAAGTGGAAGTTTCAGGAAGAAAGGAATGGTCAGCTGTGGCCACTGCTGCTGAAATGTCAGTATAATGAGCGTGGCAGTCTATGCTTTTTATGAATACTGTATTTAAATGTACAATAGAATATTGTTAATTAAAGGGACAATATTGTACAGCAGATCTCTAGAGCTTCTCCATATTGCAGAATTAAGACTTTATATACACTGACTGATAATTCCTCATTTCACCCTCCAATCAGCCCCTGGCAACAATCAGTTATACTCTCTGATTCTATGAGTTTTAATAATTTAGATGTCTCATATAAGTGGAATCATGCTATATTTGTCCTTCTGTGACTAGCTAATTTCACTTAGCTTAATACTCTCAAGGTTTATCTCTGTTGTTATATACTGCAGGAGTTTATTTAAGAATAAATTATATTCCACAGTATTTACATACTATATTTTCTTTATCTATTTATTCATCAAGGGACATTTAGGTTGTGACCACGTCTTCATTCTTACGAATAATGCTGCAGTTAACGCTGGATTGCTGATAACTCTTTCTCATCCTGACTTCAATTATTTTGAGTAAATAATTACCCAGAGTTGGGATTGATGAATCATATGTAGTTCTATTTTAATATTTTTGAGGAAACTCCATGCTGTTTTTCATAGAAGCTGTATCCTTTTGCATTCCCACCAATGGTTCCCTTTTCTCCTTATTCTCACCAACAATGATTATCTTTTATCTTCTTGATAATAACCCTTCCAGCAGGTGTGAGGTGATATCACATTGTGGTTTTGATTTTCACTTCCTTGATCATTAGTTATGCTAAGAATCTTTTGATATACCTGTTTCCCATTTTTATTACCTCTTTGGAAATGTCTATTTAAGACTTTAGCCCATTTTATAAATAACATTATTTGTATTCTTTTTTTGGTTTTGCTTTGTTTTGTTTTTGCTATTATGTAGAATTTTCACATAATTTGGAAATTAACTTTTTATCTGCTATATGATACACAAACATTTTTTTTTCCTTTCATACACTACCTTTTTACTCTGTTGATTACTTCCTTTGCTTTGCAATGCTTTTTACTTTGATGTAGCCTCACTTGTCTATTTTTGCTTCTGTTGTCTAATGTTTTGGTATCATATCCATAAATTCTTTGCTAAAACCAGTATCGCAAATATGTTCCACTATGTTTTCTTCTAGGAGTTTTACAGTTTCAGGCCATACATTTAATTTGTAATACACTTTGGGTTTATTTAGGGATCCAATTTCATTTGTTTGGATGCGGATACCCAGTAGTCTTAAATCAAATTGTTGAAGAAGATATCCTTTTTCCATTGTGTACTCAACATTAGCCTAGGCCTACAAAGGAACAGGATCATCAATATCCCGCTATGTCTTGTCCCACTGGAAGCACTTCAGAGGCAATAACATACATGGAGCTGTCATATCCTATGGTAACAATGCCTTGTTCTGAAATATACCCTGAAGAATCTACCTGAGGCTATTTTACAGTAAACCTTTTCATAAGTAGAATAAATGAACTCTAGAATCACAATAGAAAATATAGTGTAGTAAATACATAAATCAGTAACATAGTCACTTATTATTATGAAATATAATGCACAGTACGTATATACTGTACATATGTATGTGCTATACTTTTATATAACTGGCAGCACAGATTGGTTTACACCAGAATCACTACATCATGTGAGAAATGTGGTGTGATGCCATGATGGCTGTGATGTCACAAGGCAAAAGGAATTTTTTAGCTCCATTATAATCTTATGGGATCACCATTGTATAGGCATTCTGTCATTGACCAAAACGTCATTATACAATGCATGACTGTAATCCTGATGCCTGACCCACAGCAGACACACGATTTAACAATATTTTCTCTTCTTCTGAGGCTTGTCTTTCACTTTCTTGGATGTGCATTTTGAAGGACAAAATATTTTATTCCTTAATCCCAGCACTTTGGGAGGCCGAGGCGGGTGGATCACGAGGTCAAGAGATCGAGACCATCCTGGTCAACATGGTGAAACCCCCTCTCTACTAAAAATACAAAAATTAGCTGGGCGTGGTGGCAAGTGCCTGTAGTCCCAGCTACTCGGGAGGCTGAGGCCGGAGAATTGCTTGAACCTGGGAGGCGGAGGTTGCCGTGAGCCGAGATCGCGCCATTGCACTGCAGCCTGGGTAACAAGAGCGAAACTCCGTCTCAAAAAAAAAAAAAAAAAAAATTTATTCTTGATGGAGTCCAATTCATCTATTTTTTGGTTGATTTATTTTGTTAAACTTTTCAAAGAACTGCCTTGTTTGTTATTTCCAACATTGTTTTTCTATTTTTATGTAGTTTTGTTTTTATAATCATTGTTCTTATTCTCGTTGTTTTAGATATTTTTTTCTTCTTTTTTAGTATGTAACTAAAATGTTAAGATTTAAGTTCAGATTTTTCCATTTTCCATTTTAATTTTTTAAATATGAACATTTACAGCTATATTTCACTAAATATTCTAAATTTTAATACACTGTTTTTCCATTTTTATCTCAAAGTATTTTCTAATTTCCTTTTGATTCTTTAATTATTTAGGAGTAATATTTAATTCAATATATTTGTGAGATCCTCAAGTTTCCTTCTAATTTTGATTTCTAATTTCCTTTCATGGTTGTCAGCAAACATTTTTTGCATAATTTCCATCATTTTAAATTTTACAGAGGCTTGCTTTATGGTCTAAATATAGTCTACTCTGGAGAATGTTCCATGCATGTGTGCTTGAGAAGAATGTATATATTCTATTTTTTTATGGTTCTGTTGTTCCGTATATATCTGTAAGGTCAAGTTGGCTTACAAAGTTGTTTAGGTCTTCTGTTTTCATGCTAATCTTCTGTCTGGTTGTTCTGAAAAAGTCTTCAAATTTTATGATTTTGCCTTTATTTTAAACGGGTTTCTCAGTGTGATATTTCTAATAGGCCTGGTATTCACTGTAATTACTAAAGACTATGCCAATGATGTTATTATGAGGATTACAGTATTATGATACTAACAGTAAACAGTATTAATATCAGCTGCTTTTTAATTATGCCTTACCTTGTGTCAGTTTTTAAGACAAGAGTTTTCTTATGACACATAATGATGACGGTAAGGGAAAATCCTGTTTCTGAAACTTTGAAACTTTGTTCTTTTATACTCCATGATAACTGCATCTGTAAAATTTTTCTTTTTCTTTTTTCTTTTTGGGCAGAGTCTCCCTCTGTTGCCTAGGCTGGAGTGCAATAGTGTGATCTTGGCTCACTGCAACCCCCACCTCCCAGAATCAAGCGATTCTCGTGCCTCAGCCTCCCGAGTAGCTAGGACTACAGGTGTGTGCCATCATACCCAGCCAATATTTTGTATTTTTAGTAGAGACGGGGTTTCACTGTGTTAGCCAGGATGACCCTGATCTCCCGACTTCATGATCTACCTGCCCCAGTCTCCCAAAGTGCTGGGATTACAGACTTAAGCCACTGCATCTGGCCTGGAATATGCTTTTTAAAACTAGGCTTAAAAAGCTCTAAGGAGAGGTTGGAGAAACAACTATTCAATATTAGTTTTCCTTGAGTAGCTGTCACTGTTTGCCACTTTAGTGATTGGTGGCAGTACAGAATTAACACCATGACATTCACTGTTAAACAATGTCAGCCTAATATCAAGAAGAAGACATACATCAGACACAGTCAATGGCTCCTCCTCAGTTGATTTTCCTGATAAACATGGTCAATGCTTTTCGCATGCTACAGAGAAGAGAATAGATTATAGTTTGTAGCTATGATTGCCTTCAGCTCCAGAGAGAAAAGAAGTTACTGTGGCTTAAAATTGCATACAGCCAGCCATCTATACAGAAAATGGTCTTATCACTAGATTCAACATATGACATGAATCAAATGATTCAAAACACATTTCTAAGAGAGAGATGGTAATGTTTGACTTTAATTTTTAGTACTTTTTGTTCAGCTAAAAGATTTTTGCCGTTTTTATCAAAAGTATCATTTTTGCATTTTAGATTCCGCTTTGTTTAAAAGGAAAAATAAAGATATTTCTCTTTCCAAAATAATTTCATAGAGAAGGTGATTGTCCAAAGTTAAAGAGGAGAGGGAGTAGTAAGTTACTGAAAGTAGGAGTGACTCAACATGTGCAGTGGCCTGGCTAAGTGACTGGGAAGTCCGTTACCCAAATCTAGCCTACGAGACTCCTTTCCATGGCACTGCCGGAGAGCTCTCTTAGAGATGACTACCACAGCTTCCTGGTTGATCTCCCTATTCAATTTTTCATAAGATTGCGGGATCTTTTGGTGAACTTAATGGACTCTTGTTTTAGTTTCCCCAAGATCTTTCTCTTTTTTTCTCCACTCATAGATCTTTTCACATGTGTTTGTTCTCTGGCTACGCATGTGGGCACTACCATGCTGCAATCACCTTCACAATCAATCACAGTCAGGGGTCTCCACTGAGTGGAAACTGACATAGATGGTCACTGGACCTGTAATATCCCTAAATATGTTGGCCATCCTCTGTCCTTCCCAAAACTGCCCAAGATAAGCGCAGGGATTTTCTTTTTGCCTGCATGCCCCGCTGTGCTACTTCAGTTTCTCATCTGTCTGTTGCCGCTGCTGTAGATTTTACACCCCTTCCTTCTCCCACCACATACCTGCTTGCTCATCTCTATCCAGGGACAGCTTTAGTTTGCAAAACTGATTGATAGCATAAAGAAAGAAGAGGCAACTTTGACACATTTTTTTCTCTATCCTTCTATCCTTCAGCTCTTATCTTTACAACTGCCAAGCCTCAGGCCTTCTCTCTTCATTTGTTTATCCTTCTTTTCATTTATTCCATAAACATTCATTAAACATGGCGACGTGCTTGGTATAGAATGGTGAATGAGAAAAAAAATTCACGTCCTATTGGGATTTATATTCTAGTCAGGAAGGCAGGCAAAAAAGAAGTAACAAAGTAAATACATAAATGGCAACACTTAAGGTAATAAGGCAATGAAGAAAAATAAAGCAGGGTAACTGGAGGGTGGGTAATCAGGTCGGTGGAAGTGCCACTGTGTAGTTTAGATAGAATCATCAGGAGACACCACACAGACGGCTTCTCATCAACCCCTAGATGGTATCCTGCTGGATTCCCGAAGCCCCTTTCCTCATTCATCAAGTGGGAGAATTTGAAGTAAAATGGAAGACACATTCCTAGTATTATAGGTAGAAACTTGAGATTCATTGTCCACTAAATATTGTTCTGTAGTGGGGTAGAGGTTTTGTAACTATTCATGCCAGCTGCCTACATAATATCCATTATCTTCTTCCTTAATGGAATACCACTTTAAATTTTTTTCTTAATAACAAGAATACAAATGTATACATCACAAGTACACAGTTTAATGAATGACTGCATGACAAACACACTTATTAACCATCTCCTCTCACTAGGACATTAGGAACACTCTAAAAGACCCTCGTGTCTTATCTTCATCATCATTCACTCTGTTCTTGACAAAGTTACACATAACTTTACTTTGAATACAATTGATTGGTTTCGCCTCTTTTGAATTTTAAAAGTAATGATACGTTTTGTATTATTTTGTCTTTAGCTACTTTTGCTTAATATTATATCTGTGAGATTTTTCTCATGTTGTTACATACATAAAAGATTTATTCATTTTAACTGAAATATGGTAAAATTGACTATAAAGGCACTTATTTATGCATCGTATCTTAAATGAACATTTTCATTTTTCTTCAGTTTTGGGAAATACAATAGCACTGCTTTGAACATTCTTGGACAGGTCTTCTGGTTTAAAAAGTGTATGTATTCTCTTTTATATGTCGGTAATGAAATATTGGATCAAAATTTATATATATGTTCAATACTGATGGTGCTAATATACATGCTTCTGAGCAGTTTATGAGTTTCTGATTATCTGAATATTTGCTAGCATTTGGTACTGACAGATTTTTAAATTTTAGTCATTTCAAGTTGACATTTTTTCATGTGTTTATTGTCCATTTTGATATCATTAAAGTGCCTATTCAAGTTTCTTACTTATTTTTCTATTGAATTTTTTTTATCAGTAGGAATTCTTCATACGTTCTTTTTCGTTGTTAAGGTAAAGGAAAGCAAAACCTTTTGTTGTTTATAAACACAGAAAATATCATTTTTTTCCATATATAGAGATGCCTTTAATTCTGCTAATGGTATCCTTAAGTAAACATAGCTATATCAGGTGTTGTGGCAGATGAACTCTTCTTTATGTAGTTATTTATTTCTTGCACTATTTGCTAACACAAGTCACAGCTGTAGGAAAAATAATTCTGAGATGAGAATTTGGCTTATTTTTTGTACAGATTAATTTTATATTTTGTGACTCAATAACAAAAAATATTAGCCTCAAGTTTTTAATCTCATCCATGCCCTTTTCATTACTAGACATAATACTATTTACACTTAATGGTTTTACTCAAATAAAGAGGAACTTCATACAACATTCTTACTTTCTAATAACATTTTTCTCTAGCTTAGTTCTTATTAAAGATGAGTACATTTTTCTTAGGCATAAACAAATGTATTTCCTCAAAAATTCCGTGAAAGTATGGAGTCAAGCTTCAGGGTTTAAGACTGGTATCCTGTTCAGAGGATTCTTATCAACCTTAATCTCATTCTGGGATGAATTTTTATTACAGGGGAAAAAAAAAGAAAAAAAAAAACTTCTTTCATTTAGCCAACAGTGCAAGAAACGTAACTATTCCAAGAGCAAGCGAGAAGCAAAACAAAACAGCAAACACCAGTTCTTTTCTATACTTGGGATTATGTTGTATAATCAGAAAGATTTTTCCAGGCAGATGGTTTCTCTCATTTTAAATTTCAGATGTTTTAGGAAAATTCTCTTTTCACTTTTGGGCACAAACCTAAAAGGAAACCCCTATTACAGCATAGTGAACCCTTATCTGCAGCTTCAGCTACTTTATCTTATAATTTGTATATGAACATCTATTAGGATTGAATAATGGAATAGAATCAAGACAAGCAGGAGGTACAGAAAACAGTGATCAGTTCAGTTCAGATCAGTAAATGGGCAATAGTTTAAAACTGCTGGGTTCAGAGGACGATTATTTCAAATGGAACCAGAAATAACTTGAACTTCGGGAAAGAAACAGGACATAAAACAATCTGAAAGCTAGGCCTATTTGAAGACGAATATGGACAACTCAGACTTCAGTAACTAAAACCAGGATAGTAAAACTGGTAACCACTCTTCTTAAACAGGTTACAGATAGGTTCATTTAGATTACAGACTGTGGAAAATTGAGTAACGTCTGTAGATTAGGGGAGACTCCTTTTGGGGAGGAAGCCAGCAATACCAATATTTGCACATAACAAACTAATGTCTGGAGATATTTCTCCTCCCACATCCTAAAATATTTAATAGAAAAGGTAGCTTTGGGGTTTCACTACTCCTCCCTGGCAGACACACATGCATGTGTGCTCTCTGCCCTCTAGCCCCTTTTTCCTGTGCTTTCCATTTCTCCTCATGGTGGGTATAGCTGTCCTTGACGTGCATTCTGGAGATGAAAGTCAATCCAGTTGGCCACCATTGGCCAAAGGAAGTTAAAAGAGGCCCCTACCAGGAAGAAAACATTGGCGTCTCCTCTGTATAGAAGTCAACCTTATAGTTTCTGCTTCTGGAGAAGATTACCACCCTTTCAATCTTCTTCCTCCCTCATTCACAATCCTTAGGCCTTCATCTTCTGTGAGCCTTTTCACCTGCGGTGTCCTGGAGGCATGGACCATCTTGGATTGCCATTTGGGTTCTTGAGCACTTTGGTTCTTGGGTTCTGTGATACAGACAACAGGCCTGGGACAAGCGTACCTGTGGTGGTGTCACCAGAAAGATGAGTAATGAAAGTGTTTCTGTAGAGCACCATGAGGCCCTCTGCCATTGCTGACTTCTGTGTTGAACACAGAAATTATGATGATATATATTGTGAAAACTCCAAAGTTGCATTTGTCTTGGAGAAACTTGATAATTTTAAACATTTAAATGAAATTATCTTTTCCATCTTGTAGATCCGAATGACTCCAAGCATAAAAGAATAGACAGCTCAATATGATGTTTGTGAAAAGGGAAATTGGGGCAGTCATCACCAAGGTTAACAAAAGAGCAAAGCATATTTGGCTTACTGTTAACTCACATAATTGGAAAGACAAGAAAGATGATTTAGATATGTTTAATTTTGACTATTTCTCTGAGATGACAAATATGGGAGGTAATAAGGATGTATATTTACCAGAATTAGAAGGAAAAGATCATGATTCAATGATGATTTTAAAAGGCCACATCCAGAGTAAGCAATATTGTTGTCACCAGGATTGTGAGAAAAAGAAGGAATTTGTCTGCAAGATTCCATAATGGAGAGAATTTCTGAGTCAATAGCCATAATGGTAGAAGCTATATTTTCCCCCTTTAATCCATTTTTCAACCTTTTTGTTTTTTAAAGATCTTCACCAAGGGTTGAATGGGACAATTTTATATAATATAGGATAATTTTAAATCAGCTTAGGCAATAATCTTACATATGAATATTTCCCAGACTTCCATGAAACAGTTGAGGTCCTAGGCAACTGATATCACAGTTATAACACATAAAAACATTTCTCCTAAGTCTTCTTAACTTCCCAACATAGATAGGGGCATGTAGAAAGTTCTCAGCATATGGAAAGATAACCAAATTTTAGATTTCAGAAAATGGGCTTAAAAGTTATGAAACAAATTTGCCTGGCACCTTAAACTGGCATACTATTGGTCCTCTAGGATATCCTTCAGGACTGATCCACTGAAATTTTAGTTATCAAAAAAATACACCTTGTTTTACATAAGTGTCACTTCTCAGTGTTTCAAATACATCATAATTAAAACTAATGAATGTTCTAAGTTCCATGGTTGTGAATCCTGTACAATTCATGGCTTGACCCATAAGCTTTGACAACTTTCAGCATCGGGGACAAAGAAAAGCTATGTTGTTGCTGGAGAGACTGTATACTTAGAAGCAAATTTGTAATCGCACTATTGGTATGGAAAATGAGAGACTGAAAAGGTTGATACGATATTATATTTTTTTTCATTTTTCTATTAAGCTTACATCAAGGCTGAAATACCTCAATTTGTGTTCATAAAAGTGCAGATATTTATTCATGTCTACATTTTTTAATAAACTATTAGAAGATTTAAAAAAGCATCCAGTGTTAGAATATCCCTCTTCTTACACAACCACACTTTCTTCCCAATACACACATGCAGGTAAACTTAACATATTCCATTTTTTAATAACTGAGCAAATTCAAACAGAGGTATCTGAATATGCAATTATCCTTGTATGTCTAAATTTAAAATTTGACCTTTTTCTTTGTCAGAGAGGGGAGAAATGCCACAGTCGAGACAGTACAGTGTTTTTTATTCTTATTCAATAGCCAGTGTCTTCATTTCCTTTCCTGAGTACTTTTCCCACTTGAATATTTTCTTTATTGTTATAGCGACAGAAGATGGAGGCAATGAGGGAATTATTCCCCGTTTAATAAATGGTGTTGGGAAAACTGGTTAGCCATGTGCAGAAAGCAGAAACTGGACCCCTTCCTGATGCCTTACACTAAAATTAACTCCAGATGGATTAAAGACTTAAACATAAGACCTAACACCATAAAAATCCTAGAAGAAAACCTAGGGAAAACCATTCAGGACATAGGCATAGGCAAGGACTTCATGACTAAAACACCAAAAGCATTGGCAACGAAAGCCAAAATAGACAAATGGGATCTAATTAAACTCCAGAGCTTCTGCACAGCAAAAGAAACAATCATTTGAGTGAACCGGCAATCAAGAGAATGGGAAAAATTTTTGCAATCTATCCATCTGACAAAGGACTTATATCCAAAATCTACAAAGAACTAAAACAGATTTACAAGAGAAAAAACAAACAAACCCATTCAAATGTGGGCAAAGGATATGAACTGACACTTCACAAAAGAAGACATACATGAGGCCAACAAACATATGAAAAAAATCTCATCATCACTGGTCATTAGAGAAATGCAAATCAAAACTACACTGAGATACCATCTCATGCCAGTTAGAATGGTGATCATTAAAAAATCTGGAGACAACAGATGCTGGAGACGATGTGGAGGAACAGGAACACTTTTACACTGTTGGTGGGAGTGTAAATTAGTTCAACCATTGTGGAAGACAGTGTGGCGATTCCTCAAGGACCTAGAAACAGAAATTCCATTTGACTCAGCAATCCCATTACTGAGTATATACTCAAAGGATTATAAATCATTCTACTATAAGGACACATGCACACGTATGTTTATTGCGGCACTGTTTACAATAGCAAAGACTTGGAGCAACCCCAAATGCCCATCGATGATAGACTGGACAGGGAAAATGTGGCACATATACACCATGGAATACTATGCAGCCATAAAAAATGATGAGTTCATGTCCTTTGTAGGGACATGGATGAACCTGGAAACCATCATTCTCACCAAACTGACACAAGAACAGAAAATCAAACACCACGTGTTTTCACTCATATGTGAGTATTAAACAGTGAGAACACATGGACACAGGGAGGGGAGCATCATACACTGAGGTCTGTTGGGGGGAACTAAGGGAGGGACAGTATGGGGTAGGGAGTTGGGGAGGGATAACATGGGGAGAAATGCCAGATATAGGTGATGAGGATGGAGGCAGCAAACCACATTGCCATGTATGTACCTATGCAACAATCCTGCATGTTCTTTACATGTACCCCAGAACCTAAAATGCAATAAAAAAAAATATATATATATATTTAAAAAAAGAAGATGGATCCATTTTCAGTAGTACGATGATTCTAATTTTCAGTCCTTTAGTTTTCACCTGACTCCGTTCATTATTATTCCTTTTATTGTTTACAGAACCTCTGCTTCTGCCAGAGGCTGCTTCTTCTAAGAGAGCAATTCAGTAAGATTCTTTAGAGTATAAACCTATAAATGCTGTATTTCTATAGTGTGGGTTGTCCTAAATATTCTAGCTCTTTATCTATTAAGATTTTTCTGTTTATTCTCTTAGAGTTTAGTAAGCTCAGGTAAAATAAGATCAAGGTGACTCCAAGAAAACTGAATCCTCTGTATCTGAATGTAAATATATAGTTCAATAAAAGATACACTTCATAGATGTTTTTAATAAAAAAATCGCTTGGGATGAAGTTAGTGGAATGTGAAGCCAGAAAGAACCATGTGTTAATTATGAATTATGTTTACATTTCCATTGATAATTCTCAGGTGTTATACAGTCAAACTAGATTCTTTGTGGTTATTTGTAACATTGCAAATTATGATTTGAAATTCACAGTTCTATTGCAGGATCTCCACAAGACCTGTATGCCTAAATACATATGTATTTCATACAATTATTAAGAACATAAATACATAAACTATGACACATATTTGTTAAAAGTTCTTTCTCACTGTGGACATTAGTCTTTGCCTATTGTCTTTAAACAAAGGTGATCAAATCGTCCACAGATAAAATCACCACTAATCAACTCTGACATTCTGTGAGCACCACAGAGTACACTTAGACAAAAGTAGACGGTATAGGCTGGTGCGGCGGCTCATGCCTGGAATCCCAGCCCTCTGAGAGGCCTAGGCGGGAGGATGACCTGAAGTCAGGAGTTTGAAGCCAGCCTGGCCAACATAGTGAATCCCATCTCTACTGAAAATACAAAAATTAGTCTGTCTTGGCTGCATGGGCCTGTAGTCCCAGCTACTCAGGAGGCTAAGGCAGAAGAATCACTTGAACCTGGGAGGTGGAGGGTGAAGTGAGCCGAGATCAAGCCACTGTACTCCAGCCGAGGTGACAGAGCAAGATTCTGTCCCTCCTCCCACCAAAAAAAGAAAGGTGGTATAGCCTTCTACCCACCCAGGCTATATGGTATAGCCTATTCCTCCTAGGCTATAAACCTACATAACATGTCACTGTGCTTAATACTGTACGTAATTGTTACACAATGGTATTTGTGTATCTAAACATATAAAGGTACAATAAAATAGGGTATAAAATATTTAAAATGGTACCCCTGTATGGGCCACCCATTGTAATCTTATGGGGTTACCATCACACATGCAGTCCATCATTGACTACAATCTCTTGTGGCGTATAATTACAAATTAAAAAGTATTAACAAGTAGTTTTTTTAAAAAAATCTCAGTTTTACTTATAATAGATTGGGTGTTGATAGAGATATAAACAGCTTAAACAAGAGCTCTTTGGGGCCCCTACTGATGTTAAAAAATGAAGTATTTTTCAGTTCAATCATTGTGAAAATAACGGCCTTAAATGAAAGTCCACTGTTGCTATCTTTAGGGCAGGTGGAAGCCACTGCCAGTTGAGAACTCTGTGACTGAGAAACACATTTTTTCCTTGAAACCTTGTTTTCTTCATTTGTGCGATTAGGATAATAAGGGTGCTGTAATGTTAAGTGAATAGTATTGCACGTGTAAAGTGCTTACTGAAGTGCCCGGTACATAAATAGTGATCATTGCTAGTGATCATTATTGTCAACACATAAATGAGAATTTATTGAATGCCGACTTCATGGCTAACACAAGGCTCCTTTTCTGGAGATCGAAGAAGCACATGATGATGAACCAAATTTCCCTGACTAAATACTCTTTGAGATAATGAATAGCAATATACACACATCGCTAAGAGAACAAAAATAGAAAAACAAGAGAAAAAGAAGATAAGGCACATTTAGCACAAGACACATTGCAATTGTTATAGACATTCAGAGAAGAAAAGAAGACCACAAAAAGGTTGGAATAGGCAACATTTCCCTGTGTTTATGAACTATTGAAAACTTCTGAACTTCTCAAAGAATGGGAGCAATTTGAATCCCAGAGAGGAGATAGAAGGGTATTCCGGGAAAGGTCGTAGTAGAGGCAAGGGGATCTCCAGGGAGAAGTGGCTGCTGGAAAAGAGTAAGAGAGACATCATATAAGGGTAAAGGAGTTAAATTAAAGAGATACACTGGAAAGTAGGGAGAGGAGATTTGATTCGAAGAAGTGGGTTACAGGTAATTTAGGCAGGATCTTGCATAGGGGAAACTATGAGGAAAGTTGTAGTTTTCTTCTTTACAGCAGCGTCCACACCACAACGTATTTACAGCTGTGTACTCAGAACAATGTACATTAGTAAATGATTTACATGCAGCATGCAGTATTGCTTCTTTTAGACAGTTTCACTCTTGCTGCCCAGGCTGGAGTGCAATGGCACGATCTCAGTTCACTGCAACCTCCTTCCCCGGGTTCAAGTGATTCTTCTACCTCAGCCTCCCAAGTAGCTGGGATTACAGGTGCCTGCCACCACACCCCGCTCATTATTTATATTTTTAGTAGAGATGGGGTTTCACCATATTGGGCAGGCTGGTCTCAAACTGCAGATCTCAGGTGATCCACCTGCCTCAGCCTCCCAAAGTGCTGGGATTACAGGCGTGAGCCACCGGCGCCTGGCCCACTATTGTTTTTAATCTCATGACAACCTCATGAAGTGCTGTCATGAACATTGAGATTTCCTCCCCAAATTTATTCAGATTCTTCCCCTTGATATACCAGCTATACGGGTCAATGGTATTGACTCCCTACTGTTACCACACCCTGAAGGTGGACCTTGATGGCATTTGTTTGATGGTTGCAGGGAATTATAAGCACTTTCCCTTTAGCTCAATAAAGCCACCTGGCATTGATTAGGAGAGTCATCCTGAAGACAATGCAGAGGCATTGAATATGGTAAAGCTAGGAAAAATGCAGAGCCACAGTTCTGTGACTGATGCCTATATTCACATTTATCCACTAATACAGTCCTTTAATTGTTTAATCTGATTTGAGTTGGATTTTCTGTAACCTGCAACCAAAAATATCCTGTCCGATACAGATATTTTCATTTTAAAGTTGAAGAAAGTAAAGCTTAGAGAGATTATGTTAATTACCTAACACTTCTAAGCCAGCAAATGTCAGTGCCAGAAATTGAACTTGGCGGGATATAACAGAAAAAACAACAAATTTTTCATTTAAGAATGTTTATCTTAAAAAAACAGAAAACTTAAAATTTCAGAAATCAGTTATGTCATGGTAAAATAATTGAAGGATTAAATTTTACAATAAGTAAATACTGAGTATTTCACAAGGTGAATGGTTTTATAGATAATTTTTTTTTCTAGAGCACCTTAATAAGCCACAGATAAATATGCCATAGAGAAACACCAATGCTGACAGATTTCACAAAGGGAGAAAACATGTAAAATAAAAATCCCCCTGGGGTTCCTCTAATAGTTAATCCCTCAGGAGCCACCTGTCTCAGCCTCACCTTGGTAAGAATGTCAAGAAGTAACAGAAGCATTCAAACCGTCTAGCAGAACTTCAGCTGAGACTGGCAAATGCACAGCAGGCTAACGTGCTCATAGACACCTGTGGGTTCAGTCAAGTGTCAGTATAACTTGTGATAATGGGGGAGAAGAGAAACCTTTGATACACACTCCCTTTGCCTTACTTGCAGGCACCAAATTGCTTGAACAAATAATTTTACCTTCTTCTTGTTTCCCCTCCTATACTAAGAAGTTACTCTCCAGTGAAGACAGATGGCATGCTAACTGCATACCTAAATAAACACACAATGTTTTTACACATGTTTAATTTAAAATGGTAATTTTAATGATTCCAGATTTTAGAAAAATAAAAGAAAAATACGGATTGTATCACTCCTTATCTTACATCAAAGAAACTAATATGATATTCTGCTTATTTTGTGGTTTTGCATGTGTGTGGTTAGGATAGTGATATATAAATGTACATATTCATTTCTCTATTTGACACTATGAATGTGTGTCTCTGTCATTTAGTATATTTGAAAAGAACATCGTGAATGTTGCATGATAGTTTATTCTTTGATATAGTAATATTTAAACATACTGAAATGTATTTAACCATTTCTCAATATGTAAGCAATTTAGATTAATTCTATTTTTTGCAATAAAAAACAAAACTGTGTATAAGTTTTTCTTAAACTGTGTGTGTAAATAATTTTTCTAAATATAGCTTATATTCCTACATGAGTAAATATGTGCTATCACTTTTTAAAGGTCTTTTTTTCCACAGTAGTGTTTCAAATTACATTTTAGAAAGTTTGGGCCAGTGTAAAATCATGTCAGGAGTGTAACTTAATTGCCCGTTTTACTTCACCCCAGCCCATATTGAAATTTATCATTCTTTTCATTATTTGTTATCTGCTAGGTAAAAATGAAAAAATAAGCCAAACCTAAGACATTCTTATATTAGTTTTACTTGACAAACAAAAAGAATTAAATTTTTGTTTTCATTAGTGTCACCTATATTATTTGTAAGTCACATATTTTTCTCTGCCTTTAATATGTAAGTACTTTATTGTTTTATTTTTAAATATGTCTTTAAATATTAATATTATCATTAATTTATTCAAACATTATGTCTGGTTTGCTCTTTGCTTTTAATTTGTTTATGCATTTAAGTGTGAACAGTTTCCCAACTCATGCTTAGAAATTGATTACACCACGCTATTTTTGTCTTTCTTAGTTTTCAAATCCACAAAAAATAACACATGAACAATTCTGAGAGACAGTTAAGGGTATGGTTCTTTTGTTTGGCTAAGTTTACATATAACTTTTAGCCATTTGAAATTTAAGTTGGTGTTATGCCAGAAAATGATCCAAGTTTTCATAATCTTCTTCATCCCTATTAAAGGGAATAGAATCCAGTTGGTGAAGACATGAATGATTTTTGGAAAAAGAGATAAACACATTATTCACTTGTTGACTTTCTATCAACATTAGTCAAATATTATCTATATAGGTATGAGGTCATATGTTTAAGAAATATGCACTCGAGTAGGAGATGATATACATAATTGATTGTGATGCAAACAAAAAACAGTTCAAAAAAGAGAATTAAATTCTGTGGTGTAACAAAAAA
>PVKV010027857.1:0-25838 GCA_004027835.1 Alouatta palliata | reverse complement strand
GCACGATCTCGGCTCACCGCAACCTCCGCCTCCTGGGTTCAAGCAATTCTCCTGCCTCAGCCTCCCAAGTAGCTGGGACTACAGGCACGTGCCACCATGCCCAGCTAATTTTTGTATTTTTAGTAGAGACGGGGTTTCACCATGTTGACCAGGATGGTCTCGATCTCTTGACCTCGTGATCCACCCGCCTCGGCCTCCCGAAGTGCTGGGATTACAGGCGTGAGCCACCACGCCCGGCATATAGCCTAATTTTTAATCGCTTTACTCATGTATTTCATATGTAGTTTGAGATTTCCACAACCATTTAATGAAATCTGATACATTCACCTACCTTGTGAATCATGGAGATTTGGGAGTATGGGACATGGGGGACAGGCTGAAAAATGATGTGGCGGTCCATGGTGGAGAAGTGAGACAGGCCTCTCAGGCCTAGTGAACTAGTGGGATCCAGGATGTGCATGTCAAACAACCCTTGAGTGCCCTTCATATAATTCAAAGTGCTGCGCTTCGGGAATCCAGAAAACTAACTATTGAGTTATAAGCATAAGTGGGGCCAGACATAGTGGCTCTCGCCTGTAATCACAGCACTTTGGGAGGCCAAGGCAGGTGGATCACCCGTGGTCAGGGGTTCAAGACCAGACTGGCCAACCTGGTGAAACCCCGTCTCTACTAAAAAATTTAAAAAACAGCCGGGCATGGTGTTGCGTGCCTGTAGTCCCAGCTACTTGGGAAGCTGAGGCAGGAGAATTGCTTGGACCTGGGAGGTAGGGGTTGCAGTGAACTGAGATTGTGCCACTGCACTCCAGCCTGGATGACAAAGTGAGTCTCCGTCTCAAAAAAAAAAAACCTAAGCATAAGTGGTGTCGAATAAGCTTTTTCCTTTGCGGGGAGTGATCAAAAGTGAGTTCTAAACATTTCTCTACAAAATTGAAACTATTTGTTTTGCTATTTCCTATGGTGGAAATGCAAAATTGTGTAAGCCATTAACTGTAGAAGTCGTGGGAAATGTATATGTCTTCCAGCAAGACATTTACTGTGAGAGGATCTGACATCACTCTCTGTGAAGGGTTCATTACGAAAGTACCTGTGAACCAAAAGTATCTGAGACAGGTCTCAATCAGTTTAGGAAGTTTGGCCAGGCACAGTGGTTCACACGGGTAATCCTAACACTTTGGGAGACCAAGATGGGCAGACAGCTTGAGTTCTGCAGTTCAAGACCAGCCTGGGCAATATGGCGAAACCCCATCTCTAAAAAAGAAAAAAAAATACAAAAATTAGCCAGGCACAGTGGCTCATGCCTCTAGTTCCAGCTACTTGGAGGGCTGAGACAAGAGAACTACTTGAGCCTGGGGGTCGGAGGTTGCAGTGAACTGAGATTGTGCCACCACACTCCAGCCTGGGTGACAAAGTGAGTCTCTATCTCAAAAAAACAAAACAAAACACAGAAAGTTTATTTTGTGAAGGTTAAGGACCCACCAGTGACAGCCTCAGGAGGTCCTGATGACATATACCCAAGGTGGTCAAGGCACAGCTTGGTTTTATATATTTTAGGAAGACATGGGACAACAATCAATACCTGTAAGATGTACATTTGTTTGATCTGGAAAGGTAGAACCACTCAAAGCAGGGGCTTCCAGGTCTTAGGTAGATAAGATACAAACAGTTGCATTATTTTTTATTTTAAGTCCTTGATCAGCCTTTCACTGAATACACAAGTTACATGTGAGAGTGGGGTTGGGGAATAATCACTTATGCCTTAGTCTGGCTCAGTGAATCTGCATGTTTGCATAAACAATTAGGCAGAAGAAGCAATTCGATACACATTTGGTTCAGGTGAGCAGAGGGATGACTTTGAGTTCTGGCGTTTGTCCCACACCTGTGAAGATGAGCTTTCAATTTACATTGCCAGGGTGAAATCCCACAGAACTGTTTTAGAGTAAAGATATTGCTGGGCGTGGTGGCTCATGCCTATAATCCCAGCACTTTGGGAGGCCGAGGCGAGCGGCTCTTCTGAGGTCAGGAGTTCAAGACCAGCCTTCGCCAACATGGTGAAACCCTGTCTTTACTAAAAATACAAAAAATTAGCCCAATGTGGTGGCGCATATCTTTAATCCCAGCTGCTCAGAAGGCTGAGGCAGGAGGATCACTTGAACGGACACTGCACCATTGCACTCCAGCCTGGGTGGCAGAGCAAGACTCCATCACACACACACAAGATCTTGAGGCTCAGAAGGAATTTCTTTGTGGGCAAATTGCAAGGGAGGTATGTAGCTTTTTTTTTGAGACGGAGTTTCACTCTTGTTGCCCAGGCTAGAGTGCAATGGCTCAATCTCAGCTCACTGCAACCTTCACCTCCCAGTTTCAAGCAATTCTCCCGCCTCAGCCTCCCGAGTAGCTGGGATTATAGACATGTGCCACCACGCCTCGCTAATTTTGTATTTTTAGTAGATACGGGGTTTCTCCATGTTGGTCAGGCTGGTCTCGAACTCCTGACCTCAGGTGATCTGCCGGCCTGGGCCTCCCAAAGTGCTGGAATTACAGGTGTGAGCCACCATACCTGGTTTTTTTTTTTTTTTTTTTTTTTTTTCAAAAAAAAATCTTTGTAACTATCTTATTTAGGAATAAAATGGGACGCAGGTTTGCCTGACATAGTTCCCAGATTAACTTTTCACTTTGGCTTAGTGATTTTGGGGTCACGAGATTTATTTTCCTCTCACATATCCAGGTCCATGACATCCAAGTGCATCTTTTGGTAGGCATTGCTGTGTGGCAGGATGTCCAGATGGTAAGAGAGAAGCAGCGTGTGGATGGGAAAGGAGGGGCTCCTGCTCAAGACGCCAGCAGCCAGTAGTGTCACTTCAGCCTCTTGGTGCCTCTGATTTCTCTTCTTTACCATGAGAATATTGCAAATTCCACCGCTGGAGTTCATTTATGTATCCTGACGACTTTCCTCCAGCTAAAATGTACATACTGGCTGGGCATGGTGGCTCACACCTATAATCCCAACACTTTGGGAGGTGGAGGCAGGTGGATCACTTGAGGTCAGGAGTTCGAGACCAGCCTGGTCAACATGTTGAAACCCCATTTCTACTAAAAATACAAAAAATTAGCTGGGTGTAATTGTGGGCTCCTGTAATTTCAACTACTTGGGAGTCTGTGGCAGGAGAGTAGCTTGAACCTGGGAGGTGTAGGTTGCAGTGAGCCGAGATGGTGCCATTGCACTCCAGCCTGAGTGACAGAGCGAGACTCCGTCTCAAAAAAAAAAGAACATCTTTGAATCCACCTATGAGTTGTAAGCCTTTTCTTCCCTGCTTCAAGATAGTCTGCCTCTTTAGGCTGAGACAATGTACACCTTCCATGTATTAATTTATGATTTTACCTACAATTACTGTCTCCCTAAAATATACAAAACTAAACTGTAATCTGACTGCCAGGGGCACACTTTCTCAGGACCCCTTGAGACTGTTCCCTGGGCCATGGTTACTTATATTGGCTCAGAATAAAGCTTTTTAAAATATTTTATAGAGTTTGGTTTTTCCGTTAACAACATATATCAAAGTATCACACTGTACTCCATAAATATGTGCCATGAGTATGTATCAATTAAAAATAATATTAATCAGATAAGACTTTGGACTGTAACTTTAAAAAATAAATAAATAAATAAATAATAAAAAAAGAAAAATAATATTAAGCCAGGCACAATGGCTCACACCAGTAATCCCAGCACTTTGGGAGGTTAAGGCGGGCGGATCACCTGAGGTCAGGAGTTCGAGACGCACCTGACCAACATGGAGAAACCCTGTCCACTAAAAATACAAAAAATTAGCCTGGCATGGTGGCGCATGCCTATAATCCCAGCTACTTGGGAGGCTGAGGTAGGAGACTCTCTTGAACCTGGGAGGTGAAAGTTATGCAACCTCCCTGCAGACCACCGTAAATGTTTGATGAGAACTGATCGGCTGAGTGAAGGAAAAATAAAGAGATTTGACAGGGTCACCTTTTCTTTTCTTTTCTTTTCTTTTTTTTTTAAGACAGAGTCTCACTCTGTTACCCAGGCTGGAGTGCAATGGCACAAACTCGGCTCACTGCAACCTCTGCCTCCCAGATTCAAGTGATTGTCCTGCCTCAGCCTCCTAAGTGGCTGGGACTACAGGTGTGGCCACCATGCCCAGCTAATTTTTTATATTTTTAGTAGAGACGGGGTTTCACCATGTTAGCCAGGATGGTCTGGATCTCCTGATCTCATGATCCACCAGCCTCCATCTCCCAAAGTGCTGGAATTACAGGCGTGAGCCACCACACTGAGCCTCATTTTCTAATGTAGTCATTCATCAAGAATGTAGGAAAGTTCTACTCTGTTTTATCAACTCTAAAACAAAACACTCATCAATGATTCAAAAAAATTTTTTTAGGCTGTGTACAGTGGGTCAGGCCTGTAATCCCAGCACTTTGAGAGGCCAAAATGGGAGGATTGCTTGAGCCCAGAAATTTGAGACCAGCCTGAGAAACATGATGAAACCCTCTCACTGCAAAAAAATATAAAAAATCAGCCAGACATGGTGGTGCAGGCCTATAATCCCACCTATTTGGGAGGCTAAAGCAGGAGAATCACTTGAACCCAGACTGTCGAGCCTTCAGTGAACCTGTACCACACCACCACGTTCCAGCCTGGGCAACCGAGTGAGACCCTGTCTCAAAAAGAACAACAAAAAATTGAATTAGAAGTCATAGGTTTTTGTTTGTTTGTTTTTGTTTTTGTTTTAGACAGGGACTCACTCTGTCGCCCAGGCTGGAGTGCAGAGGCGCCATCTCAGCTCACTGCAACTTCTGCCTCCTGGGTTCAAGCAAATCTCATGCTTCAGCCTCCCGAGTAGCTGGGATTACAGGCACACATCACCACACTAGGCTAATTTTTATATTTTTGGTTGAGATGGGGTTTCACTGTGTTGGCGAGGCTGGCCTCAAACTCCTGGCCTCGAGTCATCTACCCACCTTGGCCTCCCACAGTGCAGGGATTACAGGCATGAGCTACTGCAGCCAGCCTTGTTTGTTTGTTTTAATGAGAATGTTGAAGGAGGTGATCCTTCAGGTCTCTTCCAGCTCTGAAATATATATATTTTTTCTATTTATTTATTTATTTTCTTTTTTGAAATATTTTGTTTTTTGTGTCTTGCTTTACTTTCTGAAAGTGGCAGTGCTTGAAGGAGGCCCATGCCTGCGGGACTGAATTTAACAGGGCTCAGGGCTGGCCAGTCTGTCTGACTCACTGAGAATAGAAGCACCACCCCGTTAGCATCTGTTGAGCAATGAAGACAGAGTTACATCTTGTGTCTCCTGTCCTGTAGCATTTCATAAGTTCTTTCGGAATTTCACCAGACACCAAATTAGAGATAGAGCTGGTGTAATTTTCTTTTCTTTTTTTTTTTTTTTTCTTTTCATTTTATTTTTTAAGACAGAGTTTCACTCTTGTTGCCCAGGCTTGGGTGCAGTGGCACCATCGCGGCTCACTGCAACATCCGTCTCCTGGATTCAAGTGATTCTTCTGCCTCAGGCTCCTGAGTAGCTGGGATTACAGGCGCCCACCACAATGCCCGGCTAATTTCTTATATTTTTAGTAGAGACTGGGTTTCGCCATGTTGGTCAGACTGGTCTCGAACTCCCGACCTCAAGTTATCCACCTGCCTCAGCCTCCCAAAGTGCTGGGATTATAGGCACGAGCCACCGCACCTGGCCAGAGCTGGTGTAATTTTCTACATAGAAGTTAAACTGGGTAACTCAATGCAGAGCCCAGTACAAACAACTCCCTTTAGAAGCAGACAATCTGAAGACAATATAGGTCATTAAAAAAAAAAAAAAAAATAGAAGCAGTCAAGAAAATGGTCTTATCGGTTACAGCGTGCTTGGACAGTTTAGGGCAATCTTTTAGCCCAATTATATGATTCTTAAGGTTAAAACGGCAGGAACAAAAATGTTTCTCTTGATATCATTTTAAATTTTTCATTGAGTCCTGAATAGAGACTGTACTGAAGAAACATTTCAGCTCTACCTTAAGCTTTCTTCCTTGTAGAAACGAATATAAACAACTCACCACATTTCCTTCTCAACGTTTCCTCAGGGACAGATGAGCCTGGAATGTTTGCCCTTTGTGATTATATCTAGTGAGTCACTTTCTGTATGTAAAAATAATTATGGTTGTCTGAAGATTTGCCAATATAGGCTTCTTCCCTGCAAAATAAAGTTCTTCCCAGAGAATTTTATCTACCTGCTCACTATTTTATGACTTACTTTGAAGCACTTGAAACAATTTTGTTTCTTTGGAGGATGATTTGAATTCACTTAGAAGAATAGAGGCTCCTTTGTGAACTAGAATTTCAAGATCGGTAACTCGACCAAGGTGATTTACAGCTTTATAAATGTTGGAGGCCAGGCATGGTGGCTCACACTTGTAATCCTAGCACTTTGGGAAGCCAAAGTGGGCAGATCGCTTGAGCCCAGAAGTTTGAGACCAGCCTGAGCAACATGGCCAAACCCCATCTCTACAAAAAAAAAAAAAAAAATTAGCCAGGTGTGGTGGCATGCACCTGTAGTCCCAGCTACTTGGGAGGCAGAGGTGGGACAATCACCTAAGCCCAGGAAGTCGAGCAAACCGTGATTGCACAACTGCATCCCAGGCTGGGTGACAGACAGAGACCCAGTTAAATTAAAAAAATCAAAAGTTAAATTAAAAAATAAATGCTGGGCCGGGCATAGTGGTTCACGCCTGTAATCCAAGCACTTCGGGCCAAGGCGGGTGGATCACCTGAGGTCTGGAGTTCAAGACCTGCCTGACCAACATGGTGAAACTCCGTCTTTAAATAAATAAATAAATAAATAAATAAATAAATAAATGCTGGCTGAATGCTGTGGCTTGTGCCTATAATCCTAGCACTTTGGGAGCCCAAGGCGAGCAGATCACTTGAGGCCAGGAGTTTGAGACCAGCCTAGCCAACATGGTGAAACCCCATCTCTACCAAAAATACAAAAATTAGCCAAAGCTGGGTATGCTGGCTCACACCTGTAATCCCAGCACTTTGACAGGCTGAGGCAGGCAGATCACTTGAGGTAAGGAGTTCAAGACTGGTCTGGCCAAGATGGTGAAATCCCATCTCTACTAAAAATACAAAAATTAGCTGGGCATGGTGGCATGCACCTGTAATCTCAGCTACTCGGGAGGCTGAACAGGAGAATTGCTTGAATCCAGGAGATGGAGGTTTTAGTGAGCTGAGATGGTACCATTGCACACTCCAGCCTGGAGAACAACAGTAAAACTCCATTTCAAAAAAAAAAAATTAGCCGGACATGGTGGCACGTGCCTGTAATCCCAGTACCAGGGAGGCTAAGTCAGGAGAATTGCTTGAACATACAGGGTATGTTTTCTGCATGTTGGTAGTGTCAATGAAAAAAAATTTTAGGCTGGGCGCGGTGGCTCACACCTGTAATCCCAGCACTTTGGGAGGCCAAGGTGGGCAGATCACAAGGTCAAGAGATCGAGACCATCCTGGCCAACATGGTGAAACCCCATCTCTACTAAAAATACAAAAATTAGCCAGGTGTGGTGGCACATGCCTGTGGTCCCAGCTACTCAGGAGGCTGAGGCAGAAGAATCGTTTGAACCCAGGAGGCAGAGGCTGCAGTGAGCCGAACTTGCACCACCGCACTCCAGCCTGGTGACAGAGCAAAACTCCGTCTCAAAAAAAAAAAAAGAAAGAAAGAAAGAAAAAAAATTTTGAAGTGCTGGAGCCCATTCCAGAGTTTTATGCATGCACTCAGATAGCATTTGAGTTGAGTTCAAACACCTTTTGACTCTACCAATATCCATCTCGTGGGACTTTAGGCTCAGAGGAGGAATAAAAAGACAACAGCAATGAGCCCTAAACACAGGAAGTGAGACTCGTGAGAAAATTCTTCTCATCTTTCCATGTTGGGTTGAATGCACTGTGTCATGTAGGGCCAAGATTGCAGCAAAACAGGAACTGGGTCACTACACACTTTCCACTGAAGGGGATCTCAAGAGTGTCCTTATTTTGGGTTTGAGATGTTGATTCACCTTATCGATGTTTACTTTTAAAAAAATAATTGTTTTTTTTTTTGAGACAGGGTCTTGCTCTGTCACCCAGGCTGGAGTGCAGTGGTGCAATCTTGGCTCATTGCAGCCTCAACTTCCCAGGCTCAAGTGATCCTCCCACCTCAGCCTCCCAAGTAGCTGGGACTACAGGTGTGTACCCCCATACTCAGCCTGTCAGTTTTTAGGTATGGGTGGAATTGGGTATGACTGGTCATACCCAGCAGGATGCCCAATTAGGAGAGAAGCAGTTTGTTGTTTATGTGGCCTTTGATTTGTCTAAATCTAAGAAGGTCCTCAAAAGTCTTTATGTCCCTTCATTTGTGGAAAAATCGGGTTGGCATTATGACCGTGGGAATAACTGTGAGGACTGAGGGAAAGAAGGAGCTAAAAAGAGAATAAAGGAGACAAAGAGCTTACTTCAGATAGAATGGTCAGAAAGTCTGCTTTAGTGGACAGTAATTAAGCTAAGTCCCAGAAGAAGAGATAAAGCTGGCATGGGAAGAGTAGGGGAAGAGCTTCTAGGAAGAAGGAACGTACAGCAAAGACCCTGAGGCCAGACAGGATTGGCATAGTGTGTCAAAGAGAGAGTGGGGTGACAGGAGCTTGAGTTTGGGAGGATGTGTAGAAGCCAGGTCCTGTAGCAGTTTAGAGGGCACCACAAGTTTATTTATTTTTATTTACTTATTTATTTATTTTCTTCTTCTTCTTTTTTGAGATGGAGTTTCACTCTTGTTGCCCAGGCTGGAGTGCAATGGCACAATCTCAGCTCACCACAATCTCCGCCTCCCAGGTTCAAGCGATTCTCCTGCCTCAGCCTCCTAAGTAGCTGGGATTACAGGCACGTGCCACCACGCCCGGCTAATTTTGTATTTTTGGTAGAGACGGGGATTCTCCGTGTTGGTCAGGCTGGTCTCAAATTCCCAACTTCAGGTGATCCTCCCTGTAATCCCTGTGCTGAGATTACAGGCGTGAGCCACCATGGCCAGCCCTATTTTTAATTCTAAGTGTAGTGGGAATCCATTGAAGGATGTTGCATAGACTGTGAATGATCTGATTTTTTATTTTTAAAGATAAACCTATTTTCTGGGCAGAGAATGGGTTGGACAGGGCAAGGAGATGGGGTGGTAATGGAGGTGGACAAGTTTGAAATGGCTTTGGATACAGAATGAACAGACTTGTGACGAACTGGATGTAGAGAGTAAGGAGAAAAAAGTGAATCCAGATACAATGAAATGTCTTACTAGTGTGGCTAAACAGTGGTGGCACATGCCCATAATGCCAGCTACTTAGGAGGCTGAGGAAGGAGAGTGGCTTGAACAGAATAACCTGAACCCAGGAGTTGGAGGTTGCAGTGAGCTGAGCCCATGCCATTGCACTCCAGCCTGACTCCATCTCAAAAAAAAAAAAGAGAGAGAGAGAGAAGAGATGCAACGGTTAGGATCCTCAGCTTTATTATTATTATTCTCCCTTTATTAAGTAGAGATAGGGACTGGGCACAGTGGCTCACACCTGTAATCCCAGCACTTTGGGAGGCTGAGGTGGACTGATCACTTGAGGTCAGGAGTTCAAGACCAGCCTGTTCAACATGGTGAAACCCCATCTTTACAAAAATACAAAAATTAGCCAGGGACAGTGGCAGGCACCTATAATCCCAACTACTCGAAAGGCTAAGGCAGGAGAATCACTTGAACCCAGGAGGCGGAGGTTGTAGTGAGCCGAGATCATGCCATTGCACTCTAGCCTAGGTGACAAAGCAAGACTCCTTCACAAAAAAATAAAAAGGCCGGGTGCGGTGGCTCACGCCTGTAATCCCAGCACTTTGGGAGGCCGAGGCAGGCGGATCACGAGGTCAGGAGATCGAGACCATCCTGGCCAACACAGTGAAACCCTGTCTCTAAAAAAAAAAACTAAAAAAAAAATAAATAAATAATAAAAGTTGAGATGGGAGATCTCACTATGCTGGCCAGTCTGGATTTGAATTCTTTGCCTCAACTGATTCTCCCACTTCGACCTCCCAAAGCTCTGAGATGACAGACATGAGCCACTGTGCCTGACCAGTATCCTCAACATTCAGAGGTTGGATAGTGGAGGAAGAACTTAAATAGATGGCCAGGGAGATGGTAGACAAGGAGAAAATGGTATCCCTGAAAGTATTCTCAGAAACGTCTGGGGTCAATTGAGTCAATGTTGCTTAGAGATCAGAAAACGCAAAACAGAAACACGTCCAGTGGATTGGGCAACGTGGAGTCCTTGTCAACCATGATGAAAGCAGTTTCAGTGAAGTGGCAGCGGGAGGGGCAAAAGCCAGCCAGAAGGAAGTAGATGGCAGGCGGAGGGCATTCTTCCAAGAAATTTGGCCCAGATGAAAGTAGTTTAAAAAACCCTTTGCTTCCCTGTGCGTTGTGAAAGAACAAAGCTCTAAGGTTATTGTCTCATTGCAGTCTGGTTTTCCTTCCTGTTTTGATTGCAAAGTTCACTTTGCTTCCATTTTCAATTAACAGTAGCTGGAAAATCATCTCCTTTCATCACAGCGTGAAACCCGCACAGCATTGTCCTACAAAGCAGCTACTAATTACATTGGCACAAGTAAACTTCCTGAAAGACTGTGTCCTTGTTAAATAAAGATATCATTCAAGCGACCCTGATTTCTTCTTAGAAGCTAAAAATATCTTTCCATCTTCTTAAAATCAGTTAATTATTCAGGAGAAATATTCTCCTTCTGATCAAGAGATTGAAAATGACCTTTTAAGGGCAGGGGCAGCTTGTCTCCTTCTGTTAGGGCAAAAATAACATTGAAAGAGGAAAAACAGGTCTGTTATTCTCACTTCTGTTTTCCCTCCTCTTATCTTCTGCAAGATGTGTCAAGGACAACCAGGTCTCAAGACTCTCAGCTCCATTCCCAGCTCCGGGACTCAAATTAGTACTTGAGTTTTCCTTAAAATGATCCTGGCTCCAATATTACATATTACATGCCTCCTTTGCCTCCTCTTTTTCATTTATTTTATTTATTTATTTTATTTGAGACAGAATCTCACTCAGTTGCCCAGGCTGGAGTGCGGTCAGCTCACTGCAACCTCTGTCTGCCATGTTCAAGTGATTCTTCTGCCTCAGCCTCCTGAGTAGCTGGGATTACAGGAGAACACTACCACACCTGGCCAACTTTTGTATTTTTAGTAGAGACAGGTTTCGCCATGTTGGCCAGGCTGGTCTTGAACTCCTGAGCTCAAGTGATCCTCCCGCCTCAGCCTCCCAAAGTGCTGGGATTAGAGGCATAAGCCACTGTACTCGGCCTCCTCCCTTTTTAAAAACGTATTTATTTTTTATTTTAATATTATATTTTTTGAGATGGAGTCTCTTTCACCAGGCTGGAGTGCAGTAACACCACCTCAGCTCACCGAAACCTCCGCCTCCTGAGTTCAAGCGATTCTCCTGCCTCAGCCTTTCGAGTAGCTGGGAATATAGGTGAGCAACATCACGCCCAGCTAATTTTTGTATTTTTAGTAGAGACAGAGTTTCACCATGGTGGCCAGGATGGTGTCAATCTCTTGACTTCATGATCTGCCTGCCTCAGCCTCCCAAAGTGCTGGGATTGCAAGCGTGAGCCATCATGCCCAGCCTAAAATTTATTTATTTATTTATTTATTTTTAGCCTTCTCTGCTCTAGCATATTTTTTAAATTTTTTGTAGAAATGGGTTGTTACCATGTTGCCCAGGCTGATCTCAAACTCCTAGACTAAAGTGATTCTTTTGCCTTGGCCTCCCAATGTGCTGGGATTACAGGCATGAGCCACCACGTTTAGCCTGTCTCTTCTTTTCTCCCCTCAAGTTAGCTTTTCCTTGGCCCAGTCTCCCACCACCTGCTGGTGTTCATACCCTTTCTGATTGAATAGAACTGACCTATGTGACCAATAGGATATTACAGAAATGGCAGAGGATGGCTTCTGAGGCTAGGTCACACAAAAACCTTGCAGCTGTTCCTTGTTCTCTCTTGGATTGCTTACTCTGGGAAAGGCTGCCACCATATCGTGAGAGCAGTAAAGCAGTGCCTCATAGGGAGGCTCTGAAGGCTCTGGCCAGTCATCAGCTGTATGTGAGCAAGCCCTCTTGGAAGTAAATCTGCCAGCCCCAGGCAAGCCTTCAGATAACTACAGCCCCAGCTGACATCTTGTCTGCAGCCTCCCAAGAGACCCCAAGTCAGAACCACTCAGCTAAACTGCTTCTAGTCTTCTGACCCGCAGAAAGTGCAATATAAAATGCTTACTGTTTCTTTTTTTTTTTTTTTTCCTAGTTTAAAACTCTGCTGAAATGCTTATTGTTTCAAGCCACTAAGTTTGGGGTGAATTGTTATATGGCAAGAGATAACTAATACATCACTGAGATTAAATTACTGGGAGCAGCTTCATGACTTCCCAGAAGGAAAGGTTTACATATATTAAAGAGGATTGTTTTAAATTCAGATATGTAATTGAGGAATTTTAGAAAGAAAACATGGTGCGATGGATCCAAGGTAGGGGGTAAAGAGAGGAGACAGTTTTTCTGTGCATATGCATATTTTGAGATGTAGGAAAGAGCAGAAGGAGCTGGGCAAGGTAGCTCACATCTGTAATCCCAGCACTTTGGGAGGCTGAGGCAGGTGGATCACCTGAGGTCAGGAGTTCAAGACCATCCTGGCTGCCTGGCTGACATGGCAAAACCCCGTCTCTACTAAAAATACAAAAATTAGGGGGATATGGCAGTGGCAAAGAAAAAATAAAATAAAATAACTACAAAAATTAGCAGGGTGTGGTGGTGGGTGCCTGTAGTCCCAGCTACTCAGGAGGCTGAGGCAGGAGAATTGCTTGAACCCAGAAGTGGAGGTTGCAGTGAGTCAAGTTCGCACCACTGCTCTCCAGCCTGAGTGACAGGGCCAGACTCAGTTTCACACACAAAAAAAAAAGGCAAAAAGGGCTAACATATAGTTGACTAGGTCCTGAGAACTTGCCTTCAGATCAAACACCTTCTAGCCTGTATTTGTCAGGGGTTCTTACCTCCCTACATTTAAAAAATCTTTTAATGATTACATTATCATGGTATATTAAAAAATAACCCCCTAGGGAAGCCAGTCAGCATCACTATATCACCATGTGAGATGTCTGATTCTCTTTTTTTTTGAGGTGGAGTCTTGCTTTGCTGCCAGGCTGGAGTTCAGTGTTACAATCTCAGCTCACTTCAACCTCTGCCTCCCAGGTTCAAGTGATTCTCCTGCCTCAGCCTCCCAAGTAGCTGGGATTATAGGCGCGTGCCACCATGCCCAGCTAATTTTTGTATTTTTGGTGGAGACGAGGTTTCACCATGTTCACCAGGATGGTCTCAATCTCTTGACCTCATGATCCACCTGCCTTGGCCTCCCAAAGTGCTGGAATTACAGGTGAGAGCCACCGCATCTGACAAGAGATATCTGATTCTCTTTAACCCACCATGCTATGAGGAAGCCCAAGTTAGCCATGTAGAAAAGTACTTGAAAGAGAAAATCAGCCTCAGCTGTTTCAGCCACTCCAATTTAGCTACCAGACTTGTGAGTAAAGAGGCCATCTTTTGCTGGACATGGTGGCTCACACCTGTAATTCCAGCACTTTGGGAGGCCAAGGCAGGATTGATTGAGGCCAGGAGTTCAAGACCAGCCTGGGCAACATAATAAGACCCCCCCATCTCTATAAAATAATTAAATTTAAATATCAGCTGGGCTATCTTCAAGGTTTTGTGTAAGGAAAAAAAAAAAATTAGCTGTGCATGGTAGCACATGACTATTGTCCCAACTACTCAGGAGGCTGAGGTGGGAGGAACGCTTGAGCCCAAGAGTCTGAGGCTACAATGAGCTATGATTGAGCCACTGCACTCCAGCCTTGGTAACAGTGAGACCCTGTCTCAATAATAGTAAGAAGAAGAAGAGGAGGGGGAGGAGGAAGAGGAAGAGGAGGAGGAGGACGAGGAGGAGAAGGAAGAGGAAGCAGACAACCATTCTGGAAATCTGGTTTTGCTTTTGTGTCCACTCCAGCCCCAGCTGCCCTCTGACTCTGACTGCATAGAAACCCTGAACAAGAACCTTCCTGCTGAGCCCAGTCAGCCAGCAGAACTGAGAAAGAGGCTGGGCGAGGTGGCTCACGTCTGTAATTCCAGCATTTTGGGAGGCTGAGGTGGGTGGATCACAAGGTCAGGAGTTTGAGACCAGCCTGGCCAATACAGTGAAACCCTGTCTCTACTAAAAACACAAAAATTAGCTGGGTGTGGTGGCAGGCGCCTGTAATCCCAGGTACTCTGGAGGCTGAGGCAGGAGAATAGCTTGAACCCAGTAGGTAGAGGTTGCAGTGAGCCAAGATCGTGCCACTGCACTCCAGCCTGGGTGACAGAGATAGACTCCATCTCGAAAAAAAAAAAAAAACTGTGAAAGATAATAAAATGGTGGCTGTGGCTGGTCAAGGTGGCTCATGCCTGTAATCCCACCACTTTGGGAGGCTAAAGTGGGTGGGTTCCGAGGTCAGGAGTTCGAGACCAGCCTGACCAACATGGTGAAACTCTGTCTCTACCAAAAATACCAAAATTAGTGAGGCGTGGTGGGTGCATGCCCATAATCCCAGCTACTCAGGAGGCTGTGACAAGAGAATCACTTGAACCTGGGAGGCAGAGGTTGCAGTGAGCTGAGATCGTGTCACTGCACTCCAGCCTGGGCAACAGAGCAAGACTCTGTCTCAAAAAAAAAAAAAAAAAAAACCAAGAGGATTAATTTGGCGAGCTTCTGGTTAGCTAAATGTGTGGAGATTCCTGGAGGGTGGTACACCCAGGGAGGGCACGGAAGCTTTTCATCTGTATACTTTATAATAAACTGATAAACATCACTTAGTGTTTCCCTGGGTCCTGTGAGCTTGTTTAACAAATTAAATGAGCCCAAACTGGGTGTCGTGGAAACTCCAACTTGACGTTGGTAGGTCTGAAGTTCCAGTGGCCCAGACTCGCAACTGACGTCTTCTGTGAGGGAGGTGGTATTAGGGGACTGAGCCCTCAGCCCATGGGATCTGATGCTATCTCCAAGTAGAAAATGCCAGAATTAAATTGTAGGGCCTCCACCTGGTGTCAGCTGCTTGGTGTGTAGGGAAAAACTCTCACATAGTTGACCACAGAAGTCTTTTTCTATGTTGACGATTGTGGTGGTATGAGAACAGTTTGGGAGAGTTTTTCCCGAAACTCACCCCTATAGAGGAGTACTTGTTTCCAAGCAACAAAAAATTGCTGTGGCTCGCTGAGCGTGGTGGCGCGTGCCTGTAGTCCCAGCTACTCAGGAGGCTGAGGTGGGAGGATCGCTTGAGCCGAGGAGTTCTGGGCTGTAGTGCGCTATGCCGATCAGGTGTCCACACTAAGTTTGGTGTCAATATGCTGACCTCCCGGGAGCGGGGGACCACCGGGTTGCCTAAGGAGGGGTGAACCGGCGCAGGTCGGAAACAAAGCCAAACTCCCGTGCTGATCAGTAGTGGGATCGCGTCTGTGAATAGCCATTGCACTCCAGCCTGGGCAACAAAGCGAGACCCCGTCTCTAAAATAAAAAAATAAAAATAAATTAAAAAATAAAAAAATTGCTGTGGCTCCATAGTCACTGCAAGGGAAGCCTTTAGGAGCACTCAGCCTAGGAGAACTTTATATGAAAGGAGACATTATATGAAAGGGGGAAAAGAAGCAGAGGTGGGATCTAGGAGAGAAAGGAATTGCATCCCCCACTCAGCGAAGCTTGGGGGTGTTCTGCAGGCAGAACACTGGTTTCAGCCTGCTTTAGATTGACCATTTTTTGATTCAAGAAAGTAAATTTTTAAAAATTCTAGGTCTAGAAATAGGACTGCCAGTTTTAATTTTGCCACAGAGAATATTGTGAAACAAAACACACGCCTGTCAATTCCATTTTAATGGACATTTTGGTACATAAAAAGTAGAAACTGGCTGAGTGCAGCGGCTCACACCTGTAATCCTGCATTTTGAGAGGCCAAGCTGGGAGGACTGCTTGAGTCCAGGAGTTTGAGATCAGCCTGGGCGACATGGCAAAAGCCCATCTCTACTAAAAATACAACGAAACCCAGCTGGATGTGGTAGCTTGCACCTGTGGTCCCAACTAGTTAGGAGGCTGAGGTGGGAGGATCACACCATTGCACTCCAGCCTGGGCAACCAGAGTGAGACCCTGTCTCAAAAACAAAGAAAAGAAAAAACAAGTAGAAACAAAATATATTTATGGAAAGATACCTTTTTATGGGATAAATTTTGCTTCATGAAGAACCTATTATATTTGCTTTGTATTTATCAGTTTTCTTCTGGCTGGTGAGCTTGTCTTCAGGAATCATGACCTGTTCCACACTGACTTCGGGAAAATTACTCTTCTGCTCAGGCTTCTAGTGATTTCAGAGTATAGACAGAGAAAGCCAGGTTGGGCTCATGCCTGTAATCCCAGCACAGTGCTAGGCAGAGGTGGGAGGATTGCTTGAGCTCAGGAGTTGCAGATCAGCCTGACTAACGTGGCAAAACCCTGTCTCTGACAAAAGCCTGTAGTCTCTGCTACTTGGGGGACTGAGATGGGAAGATTGCTTGGCTGAGGTTGCAGTGAGCTGTGATCACACTACTGCACTCCAGCCTGGGTGATAAAGCAAGACACTGTGTCAAAAAAAGAAGAAAGAGAAAGTTACTCAGGTGAATAAAAATAAAGAATGGAATAGTTAGTTGACACAAGGGATGTAATGAAGGCCACAGTCTTCAACTTTCTGGGATGTTCTCTCTCTGCTTCCCTCTATACATCTGTTCTGCCTGTCTCTCCCTTGATTCATCCTCTTGAACTTGGCCTGATTATTTACAACCTCCTGTGCCAGATGTCTAGCATTTTCTGAGAACTACCTTCTCAGTATCTGTTATGGGTTGACTCATGTTCCTCAAAAACACATGTTCAAGTCCCAACCCCCATACCTGTGAATGTGACCTTATTGGGAACGAGGGTCTTTGCAGATGTAATCAAATTAAGGTAAAGTCATGGCTGGGCAAAATGTCTCACACCTGTAATCCCAGCACTTTGGGAGGCTGAGGCAGGTGGATCACAAGGTCAGGAGTTCGAGACCAGCCTGGCCAACAGGGTGAAACCCTGTCTCTACTAAAAATACAAAAAAAATTAGCCAGGTGCAGAGGCAGGTGTCTGTAATCCCAGCTACTTAGGAGGCTGAGGCAGGAGAATTGCTTGAACCTGGGAGGTGGAGGTTGCAGTGAGCCGATTGTCCCACTGCATCCTAGCCTGGCGACAGAGCAAAACTTCATCTCAAAAAATAAATAAATAAATAAATAAATAAATAAAGTCATTAGCCCAGGTGCGGTGGCTCATGCCTGTAATTCCAGCACTTTAGGAGGCAGAGGCAGAGGCAGACAGATCACTTGAGGTCAGGAATTCGAGACCAGCCTGGTCAAAATGATGAAACTCTGTCTCCACTAAAAATACAAAAATTATCTGGGCATGGTGGCACGTACCTGTAATCCCAGCTACTCAGAAGGCTGAAGTGGGAGAATTGCTTTCAAGCATTCAACCTAAGAGGCAGAGGTTGCAGTGAGCTGAGATGGTGCCATACACTCCCACATGGGTGACAGAGCAAGACTATCTCAAAAAATAAATACGTGCATAAGAAGATAAAGTCATTAGGCCACTTCACCTGGCCTTGGTAAAATATCTTAATTTCTCTATGCCAAGCATTTGTACAAGATATGGTCCCTTAGGAGAAAAAATACTGTCTGGTTAATAAAATAGTTACACCAAGGTGCAACTATGCCAAATAAATTGGACTATTCCCAGCTGAGAGCAGTGGCTCACACCTGTAATCTCAGCACTTTGGGAAGCCGAGGTGGTAAGATCACTTGAGGTCAGGAGTTCGAGACCATCCTGGCCAACATGGTGAATCCCCATCTCTACTAAAATTAGCCAGGTGTGGTAATGAGTGCCTGTAATCCCAGCTACATGGGAGGCTGAGGCAGGAGAATCAATTGAACCTGGGAGGCGAAGGTTGCAGTGAGTTCAGATTGCACCACTGAACTCCAGCCTGGGTGACAGAGCGAGACTCCGTCTCAAAAACAAAACAAAACAAAAAAACCAAACTGGGCTATAATCTGGGCCTTTTATACCAGCAACAGGCAGCACAGAGATCAAAAAAGAAAAAAGAAAAAAGCTCATATCAACACTCAGAGAGGCTATGTATAGTGTATCATGTTTCCCTAATCAAACTCAAACAGTTGAAATGGGAAAAATCTTTAGGAGACTTTTTTTTTTCTTCTTGGAATTCCTTCATGTTCCAGCTGGGAAGATAGGCCTCAGGACATGCTGAGCCCAGTTATGAACCATGCTACCTAAATAAATAAATGAAGCCTGAATTTCAGCCAGATCTGTAAGTTCATCATCTTTCAATCTAGGAATTGTACATGCTGGTAAATGTTGAACAACTGGTTCTCCAAGGAGAATAGCCCTGATTTATGGCGTTTTCCTCTGGCTTCTGATTCCCATGATGGCCAATTTCAAGTTCCCAGGCTGAGAACAGTGAACTTGAAGTTGGGAGGAGATATGTGCACTAAGCATTTGAGCTACCTTCTGAACAGTATTGTTAAGGAGTCTGTTTTTTTTTTTGAGACAGAGTCTCACTCCGTCACCAGGCGCCAGGCTGGAGTGCAGTGGTGCGACCTTGGCTCACTGCAACCTCCGCCTCCTGGGTCAAGCAATTCTCCTGCCTCAGCCTCCCGAGTAGCTGGAACTACAGGCACGCACCACCATGCCCAGCTAATTTTTTTGTATTTTTATTAAGACGGGATTTCACCATGTTGGCCAAAATGGTCTCAGTCTCTTGACTTCGTAATCTACCCTCCTCGGCCTCCCAAAGTGCTGGGATTACAGGTGTGAGCCACTGCGTCTGGCCAAGGAGTCTGTTTTAATAGCAGTTCTCGACATCTGCAGAGAACGTAAAGGAAAGTATTGTTTTCTGTAGACCAGGTATTTCAAACAAGAACTCTTTCACAGTTGGCATTTTTTAAAAATCCTCACTTACATTTGATGAGGGAGATATTCTCTCAGTGTTATAAACTATAAAACTAACAGCCTAAGAGAATTAGCAGTTTGTATAAAGCCATGCAACCAAGCTGAACTAGGTATATTATTTAACCTCAACGGTTTTTGTTTCCTTTGCTGTAAAATGGATTAACAATAGTATTTCAAAGATGAGCCAGGCGTGGTTGTTCCCGCCTGTAATCCCAGCACTTTAGGAGGCCAAGGCCGGTGCATCACCTGAGGTCAGGAGTTTGAGACCAGCCTGGCCAACATGGTGAAACCCCGTCTCTACTAAAAATACAAAAATTAGCCAGGCGTGGTGTTGGGCACCTGTAATCACAGCTACTCAGGAGGCTGAGGCAGGAGAATCGCTTAAACCCTGGAGGCAGAGGTTGCTGTGAGCTGAGATTGTGCCACTGCACTTCAGCCTGGGCGGCAGGGTAAGACTGCATCTCAAAAACAAAACGAAACAAAACAAAACAAAACAAAACAAAAAAAAACCAAAATAAAGATAGTTGGGAGCAATTAGTGAGATAACGCAGGTAAAATTCTTAGCACACTTCCTAGTATGCAGGTACTCTGTACTTGAAATGGCAAGAAGCGTTCATGATAGAAAATTAGAAAATATTAATATACCAAAAGAAGAAAATTTTAAATGCTATTAACTGCCAACGGTCTTGGTGGAGAGTTCTGTTCTAACTTAATATGACTTATGAAGGGCAGTCCCAGCATACGAAATGCTTTTTCAATAATGAAGCATTTGAGCAATTGTTTTGTTTTTTTAATTCTTTTTTTCTTTTTTAGAGTCAGGGTCTTGCTCTGTCGCCCAGGCTGGAGTACAGTGGCATTATCACAGCTCACTGCAGCCTCAAACTCCTGGGCTCAAGCCATCCTCTTGCCTAAGCCTCCTGAATAGCTGGGATTGACGCATGTACCATCACATGCGGCACCCGGCTACTTTTTTTTTTTTTTTTTTTTTTTTAAGACAGAGGGAGTCTTGCTCTGTCACCCGGGCTGGAGTGCAGTGGCATGATCTTGGCTCACTGCAACCTCCGCCTTGCAGGTTCAAGTGATTCTCCTGCCTCAGCCTCCCCATTAGCTGGGACTACAGGTTTGCACTACCACTCCCAGCTAATTTTTGTAATTTTAGTAGTGACGGGTTTCACCCTGTTGGCTATGCTGGTCTTGAATGCCTGACCTCAGGTGATCCACTCACCTTGGCCTTCCAAAGTGCTGGGATTACAGGCGTGAGCCACCATACCCAGCCTATTTTTTTTTTTAATTTTGGGGACAGATGGAGTCTCTCTAGGTTGCCCAGGCTAGCCTTGAACTCCTGGCATCAGGCAATCCTTCCACCTTAGCCTCCCAGAGTATTGAAATTACAGGTGTGAGCCACTAAACCCAGCCTTGAGCAATTGTTGAATGCAATTCTGTTTGGATTATAATGAAAATTTAGGGGTGGGGCAGGGTAGCTCAGGCCTATAATCCCACCACTTTGGGAGGCCAAAGCAGGCAGATCACTTGAGGTCAGAAGTTCCAGACCAGCCTGACCAACATGGTGAAAGCATGTCTCTACAAGAAAAAATACAAAAATTAGCCTGAAGTTGTGCTACATACCTGTAGTCCCAGCTAGTTGATGTCCAAGGCACGAGAATTGCTTGAACATGGGAAGAGGAGGTTGCAGGGGCCAGATGGCACCACTGTGACTGTGCTCCAGCCTGGGAGACAGAGCAAGACTGACTCAAAAAAAAAAAAAAAAAAAAGGCTGAGTGCGGTGGCTCACACCTGTGAGGGCAGGCAGATTGCCTGAGGTCGAGAGTTCAAGACCAGCCTGGCCAGCATGATAAAACTCCGTCTGAAAACCAAAACAAAGACAATAGCAGGCCTTTCCCAAAACAAACCTCCTTCTTGCCTGGAGACTAGGCTGCCTCTGTAGGACCAGTAAATTAGCCACAAGATTAGAAATTATGGTTTAGGAGTCATGCCGCTGGAGGCTACAAGATGCTGACTCTCCCTAAACTGCTCCTACGATTAGCGTTTGAGATATTTTGCAAACTCTGCACTTGATGGATCAGCTGGCCTCACCCAGAAAGATAAACTGGCTCATCTGATCTTGTGGCCCCACCCAGGAACTGACTTAGTGCAAAAAGACAGCTTCAACTCCCTATGATTTCATCTCTGACATGACCAATGCACACTCCCAGCTCATTGGCTTCCTCCCACCCACCTAGTTGTTCTTAAAAACTCTGATCCCATCACTCACAACTTACACTACAGGCAGTAATAAAAAAAAAAAAAAAAAAACCTCTGATCCCCTGGCCAGGCGCAGTGGGTAACCCCTGTAATCCCAGCACTTTGGTAAGCTGAGGTGGGTGAATCACCTGAGGTCAGGAGTTCAAGACCAGCCTGGCCCACAAGGTGAAATCCATCTACATAAAGAATACAAAAATTAGCCAGGTGTGATGGTGCACGCCTGTAATCCCAGCTATTTCAGAGGCTGAGGCAGGAGAAGTGCTTGGACCCGGGAGGCAGACATTGCAGTGAGCCAAGATGGCGCCACTGCATTCCAGCCTGGGCGACAGAGAGAGACTGTCACAAAACAAAACAAAAACAAAAATTCTCTGATTCCCGAATGCTCAGGGAGACTGATTTGAGTAATAACAAAACTCCAGTCTCCTGTACAGTTAACTCTGTCTTAATTACTCTCTCTATTGCAATTCCCCTGTCTTGAGAAATCAGCTCTGTCTAGGTAGCCGGCAAGGTGAACACCAGGTGATTACAAATTCTCTAAAGTCAACTAATAATATAGATTTTTGTCATTTTTTGATTTGGAGTCTCACTCTCACCCAGGCTGGAGTACAATGGCCTGATCTTGGCTTGCTTCAACTTCCACCTCCCAGGTTCAAGTGATTCTCCTGTCTTAGCCTCTTGAGTAGCTGAGGTTACAGGTACTCACGACCACACCCAGCTGATTTTTGTATTTTTAGTAGAGACAAGGTTTTGCCATCTCTACGAAAAGATGAGTATGTTTTACTCATGCCATGGGGTAAAACATACAACTCAGTCATGTTGGCCAGGCTGGTCTTGAACTCCTGACCTCAAGTGCTCCACCTGCCTTGGCCTCCCAAAGTGCTGAGGTTACAGGTATGAGCCACTAGCACTCAGCCTCAACTAATAATAGAGTTTATTAACACCTATTAAAAATTTTTTTTCAGAAATGGTATCTCAATTTGTTGCCCAGGCTGATCTCAGACTGTTGGCCTCAAGGGATCCTCCTACCTCAGCCTCCCAAATTGCTGAGATTACAGGTATGAGCCACCATGCCCACACAAATGCTTATTTCCATACTTGGCTGAGGAATAAAATAATGTAGGAGATAGTTTTCACTTCTGATGGGCATTGGTTGACTGCACACGCTATAATTTAGTCTTTTTTTTTTGACACGGAATCTCGATCTGTCACCCAGGCTGGAATGCAGTGGCACAGTCTCTGCTGACAGCAACCTTCGCCTCCTGGGTTCAAGCCATTCTTCTGCCTCAGCCTCCCAAGTGGCTAGGATTACAGGTGTGTGCCTCCATGCCTGGGTAATGTTTGTATTTTTAGTGGAGATGGGGTTTCATCATGTCACCCAGGTTGATCATGAACTCTTGACCTCAAGTGATCCACCCACCTTGGCCTCCCAAAGTCCTGGGATTACAGACATCAACCATTGTTCCTGGCCCTAATTTAGTTTTCCAATCATGAGTTTTAGGTATAATGTTTGTATTAAATAAGTAAAGACCACTTATTCTGATTTAAAAAAAAAAAACCAGCCAGGGTGTTGGCTCACACCTATAATCCCAGCACTTTGAGAGGCCAAGGTGGGTCCACTGCTTGAGCTCAGGAGTTCAAGATTAGCCTGGGTAATATAGCGAATCCCCATACAAAAAAATACAAAAATTAGCTAGGTGTGGTCGCATGCACCCTTAGTCCCCACTACTGGGTGACAGAGCAAGACCCTGTCTCAAAAAAGGGAGGGGGCCTTAGAATGCTAACTGTTATTTTCATATCATTACTTTCATATTCCCTTGGTATTTTTTTTCCTTTTCTTTTTAATTTATTTTTATTTTATTTACTCATTTTTTTTGAGACAGAGTCTCACTCCCACCACACAGGCTGGAGTGCAGTGGCGCTATTTTGGCTTAGTGAAACCTTCCCTCCTGGGCTCAAGTGATCCTCCTACCTCAGGTGCACGCCACCACACCTTGCTAATTTTTGTATAATAGAAATGGGGTTTCGCCATGTTGCCCAGGCTGGTCTCAAGCTCCTGGGCTCAAGTGATCGGCCTGCCTCAGCCTTCCAAAGTGCTGGGATTATAGGTGTAAGCCACCCTACCTGGCCTGTCTTCGTTTTTTTTAGGAAAATATTTTTATTATTTCATTTTTCATCTCTTAGCCTTTTTATATCTAATCATATTAATTGATTATATGATAGCATTGGTGAATTTCAGAGGATTTCAACCCTCTCTCCATGCACCTTGGGTTTGGATTTAGTTTGCCCTTTTAGCAGGAAAATACAGCAAGAGACTTAGCCAAGATGCCCACCTATTTTCATGAAAGAGGATAAAGTTCCTTTTACTGAGCAGGACTGAGATAATCAAGAGTTTGTTCTTTGTCCTGAAATCCAAAGCCTGGAATCCTGGGCCAGGCAGGAAATATGAAATGTATGATTAGGAGAGTGAGAGAGCAACAGGGCACAGCAGGGGCCTGTGCTGGGTTAGGGTATGCATTCCAAACTCAATAAATTTTTAAAAAACCTCTCCAGTGGCAAAGCCCAGCATTGTTATATGATTAATAAATAAAACATTGGCTGGGTGAGGTGGCTTACACCTGTAATCCTGACACTTTGGGAGGCCGAGGTGGGTGGATCATGAGGTCAGGAGATCAAGATTATCCTGGCCAATATAGTGAAACCCCATCTCTACTAAAAATACAAAAATTAGCTAGGCATGGTGGTGTGTGCCTGTAGTCCCAACTACTCAGCAGGCTGAGGCAGAAGAATTGCTTGAACCCAGTAGGCAGAAGTTGCAGTGAGGTGAGATCGCGCCACTGCACCCAGCCTGGGCAACAGAGCTAGACTTTATCTCAAAAACTAAATAAATAAATAAAAATAAAATCAAATATTGACATCTGGGATTGACAAACTTACTACTTTTCCTGAAATTTCCAGTGCTCTCTGTAAGTATATTTGTATGGTTCTGTGCCAGCAACTGTGCTGAAGTATGATCAATGACATAGTTTTTGCCTTGAAAGCCTGCTGAGAGGAAAGCAAAATAGAGATATAACAGATAAAGGTAAGGAAGTGTTAGTTGTCACTCTGGTTTTCATTTTACAGGTAAATAACAAAGGTAGGGTATGAGCCAGCAAATCAGTAGAACAGAGAGCAGACGCATGGCCTCTAATCTTTCCCCATCTCAGTCATGCACACAATTAATTCGTGCCATTGCCAAGAACCCCTGTCTTCCTGACTCCAGTCCTAGCTCACTTTGGCAGGCTTCCAGCCTGGAGCTGGCAGCTGGATTTTGGAGCCTGGTGCGTGGTAACTGCGCTGTTAGAGTTCTTTTGTTCACAGTAAGGATATACCCTGAAAACAGCAGCTCATTCTGTAGATAGTCATCAATATTTTTACTAAAATGATAAAGTGATAGCCAGTGAATTGTTAAAACATTTAAGCAGTAGAAAGAATCCCCTTAGGGAATCCACTCTAGTATGGAATGCACAATACTGAGAGGCATTTGGAAAGATACAAAAAATAATCATAATAACATTATTATTCATTGTAATAATAAATGGATCAGGCTGGAAACAAAATGGTTCAGTTTAATGTTTTCTTAAATAACTTTTGCTTCTCAGTTTTATGAGGTCTTGACTTCTAAAGAGTCTATAGTATACATGCCTTAGAGAGGTGCAATTATGTTACATTGTGTTAAAGGTGACAATTTTTCTTTAAAGCTTTGTTGGGCTGGGGACGGTGGCTCATGCCTGTAATCCCAGCACTTTGGGAGGCCGAGGTGGGTGGAACACCTAAGGTCACGTGTTTGAAACCCGCCTGGCCAACTTGGCAAAACTCCATCTCTACTAAAAATACAAAATTAGCTGGGTATGGTGGCACATGCCTGTAATCCCAGGTACTTGGGAGGCTGAGGCAGGAGAATCACTGAAACCAGGAGGTGGAGGTGGCAGTGAGCAGAGCTGAGGCCACCACACTTCAGTCTGGGCAACAGAGTAAGATCCTATCTCAAAAACAAAAACAAACAGCCTGCGACTCACTGAGCTGAGATAGTGCCATTGCCCTCCAGCCCGGGCTATTCCATCTCAAAACAAACAAACAAAGATTTTCTTTCCTCATCCATAAAAAACAACTCCCCGCCGGGCGCTGTGGCTCACGTCTGTAATCCCAGCACTTTGGGAGGCAGAGACGGGTGGATCACGAGGTCAAGAGATCAAGACCATCCTGGTCAACATGGTGAAACCCCGTCTCTACTAAAAATACAAAAATTAGCTGGGCATGGTGGCACGTGCCTGTAGTCCCAGCTACTCGGGAGGCTGAGGCAGGAGAATTGCTTGAACCCGGGAGGCGGAGGTTGCGGTGAGCCGAGATCGCGCCATTGCACTCCA
>PVKV010027856.1:0-25805 GCA_004027835.1 Alouatta palliata | reverse complement strand
GGCAGGCACACTCGCTGTAACTTTACAGAAATATTATTTCTGCTTTTTTGCTTTTTCATTTCTCTAAAAATGTTTTTGTATAGTATCAATCCTTCTTCCATTATTTGTGATGATGGTCACAATCTGATATGGAGCCATAGCTCAAAAATAAGATCTAGTTGCAGTTATCTTGTTGTTTTTTTCTCTTTTGATGGAGAAAAAAATCCACATTTTATATTTTTATAGAATAAGCAGAGCTGTAACATGTATTTTTTACCATTTGCATAGTTGATTTGAAATACTACATACCCCGATAAATGTTTTCTTGACTTTATATTTATCAAAACCCTCTCAACCTCACACATATGCATCCCACATAGGCATCTCCTTGAAACAGGAATACATTATGTGACAGGTCTATACTCCTCTCTGGCTCCCATCATTAGAGCAACGAGAAAGTAACTTAGGCATTTTTCATTACATTTTATTTAAGTTCAGTTCCTGTCTGTGGAGATATTTTTCCCTGTTTTCTGAGATTTCCTGGCACTTAAAGATTTCACAGGCGCGCAAAAGAATACACAAGTGAAAGCAGAATGGTCAAGAGCATGAGATGTAAACTTCTTAAACTCAAATTCTAACACCCTCAGTTTTTTGCTGTGAAAAATTGGTGTGGTTGTTCATAAATCTCACTAGCCCTTAGTTTTCCAATCTCTCAAATGGGAGAAATAATTATAAATAGTTAAATGATATGATTGATGTAAAGATTAAATATATTTGGTACACAGTAAATGTAGAAATGTGTATTTAATTATATAAATGAAACAAAAAGGGAAACAAAAATTAAAGTAAGTATAATAACCTTTTAAGTATTGTCCAATTCCAATCATTTTTTACAGGAAAAAAAGGGTGCCGAAATAATAAAAATATGAAATGTCTGAAACATTTATATACTTGATAGATTGTTATACTGTTTTGATCGATAAATGCTCTATTGTTTTGATGGGTGCATAAAATAGCTAAACTCAAAAATTACTTTGAAAATTAATTATAAAAATTAAATGTATAATTATATATAGTAACATTAATTTTAAAATTTGCATTGATTTTTTTAATAACATAAACATATTAATGATGTTTGGCACATAATCACACATTTAATCAGTCCAATGTCATTGTTTCTGTCCATAGCAAGGTGTCTTACAGTCCTTGGCTCAACTTGAACACTAACTTTAGTAGAACCTGGGACAGCAGCATGACCCCAAACCACAAGGAATTAGCTGTCTTTGATAACTTTGGTCCTAGTGTGATAACTTTTCTCCTAGAGGAGAAAATGTTAGTTATACTGTTAGAAAGAGTTGAGAGAGTGAGGTTATATTTCTAGTTATCTTTCAAATTTAACCACATGTCTCTTACTGCTAGCTGAGATTATGTGGTATTTCAATGCACAATTGACCCTTGAACAATGTGGGGATTAGGAATTCTGACATTCTGCTAAGTCAAAAATTCATGTACAAGCTTTGAGTACCCAAAACTTAAGCTGATTGAGTACCCAATAGCTTCTGGTAGACCAGAAACCTTACCAGTGACATAACCAGTCAATTAACATATATAGATAAGTTGTAAGTGTTATATGCTGTATTCTTAAAATAAAGTTAGCTAGATAAAAAGGATGTTACTAAGAAAATCATAGGGAAGAAAGTATTTACTGTGTATTAAGTGGAAGTGTATTATTTAGAGGTTTTTGTCTTCTCATTGAATAGCCTGAAAGGAGGAAGATGAGGAGGGATTGTTCTTGCTGTCTCCAGGATAGTAGAGGGATAGAGGTAGAGGAGGTGGAAGGGTAGGCAGGAGAGTCAGGCACACTTGCTGTAACGTTACAGAAATATGTCATTATTTCTGCCTTTTTGCTTTTTCATTTCTCTAAAAATGTTTCTATATAGTACCAATCCTTCTTCCACTATTTGCTTTAGTTTTAGTGCCCATATCACAGAAGGGTCCATATTGTAAAGGAAGTCTAAAGCAATCTTGAGTAGTCTGAATCTTTCTACCAGAATTCTCTAATGTCATTTGTTTTCTGGCACTGTTGCTTCTACATCTTCTGCCTCATCATCTGGCACTGATTTGGAAGCACTCATCTCTACCATGTTGTCGTCTGTTAATTCTTCTGGTGTGCTGTCTATTCGCTCTTGAATGTCTCCAAGGTCCATATCTAGATGCTTCATCTCCCACCTTTTTTTTTTCCATATCCACAAACCCTTTCATGATTTCACTGACTGACCTTGTCATAAATCCTTTGAAATCATGTGTCACATCTGGACACAGCTTTCTCCAGCAGGAATTTATTGTTTGCAGCTTGATGACTTTAATGACTTTTTCTATAAAAATAATAGGATCTTCAATAGTTTAATCTTTCCAGACTTTCATGATGTTCTATAAGGGTGAGCTTCCATGGCACTGGTCATCCATTTCACAGAGTACCTTGTAATGAACCTTAAAGATTCTTATGACCTCTGATCTAGAGGTTGAGTTAGAGATGTTGCGTTTGTGGACAAGACGACTCCCCCTTTCATGTTGAATTCACTGAGCTCTGGGTGGCCAAGGACATCAGCCAATATCAAAAGAAGTTTAAAAGGCAATTCCTTCCAAATATGGTACTTCCTGACTTCAGGGACAAGGCATCAATGGAACCATTCTAGAAAAAAATATTCTTGTTATACAGGCCTTCTTGTTGTATAACAAAAAGACTGGCAGCTAGTGTTTATTCTCTCCCTTCAAGGCTCAGAGTGTAGCAGATTTATATATAAGGGCAGTCCTAATAATAAACCCAATTGCATCTATGCAGAACACAAGAGTTAGTCTCTTCCTTCCTGCCCTTATTTCTGGTGTTTCTTTAACCTGTCTTACTCATAAGTGTCCTTTGTGACATTGTTTTCCAGAATCAGGCACTTTCATCTGCATTAAAAACATGTTCAGGAAGATATTCTTTCACCTCAATGATTTTTTTAATGGCATCTGGGAACTCAGATCTTTCCTCTTTGCAGACAAAAAAGTATTATCTAGACATTTTTAAAGCCAAACTTCCTTCTAAAATTATCAAACTATCCTTTGCTGGAATTAATTTCTTCAGCTTTAGATCTTTCACCTTCCCTTTGCTTTAAGTTGTCGTATAATGAATTTGTTTTTTTCTAAAATCATATTAGTGACTATAGGTATGTCTTTCCTACATCAATCTATACCCACATAAGCTGCATTTTAATGTGTGATTAAAAGGTATTCCAAAAACAGTGCAATATCATGCCTGCTGGCATAGCTGCAGTGACAGCTTCATGAGTTTCCTTTTTTTTTTTTTTATTTTTTTAACAATGGTTCTTAGGTGGGATTCATTTATCTTGAAATGTTGGGCAACCACAGCTATAGACTTCAATCTAAGATGCATGTCATGCAATTCAACTTTTTCTTGTAATGCGATGACTTTTCTCAGCTTGGGAGCAGTACCAGCGTCAGCAGTGCCATTTTGTTTGGGTTGCATGGTGTTATTCAAGGCTTAAGAAGTTACACTAAATATCATTTTAAAAAAGGAAGAGCTCAAGAAACATTTTACTGTGATATGCAATTTACTAAAGAGATGAGCTGCTCATGAGGAAATGATTAGCATCACACTTGCGATACTTTCACTCACTGAAATAGTAATAGGAGGTGACCACAAAATTATTACTAGTGTGTATTACAATTAATTTTATGCAGTTTTGATTTAATATTGCATCTTTATGTTTGTTTACTTTTCTCTTGACAGTGACTAATGCTAGGTATTGTCTGTAACTGTGTGAATAAGTTTTGATAAATTTTAACTATATAATATATTTGTGTATATTTTATGCAGTATATGATAAAAATAGACTAGTATCTATGTATACTTTATGCATTCATGGAATTCTAACTTTTTCTTTTATACATATATATTTCTAGGCTGCACAGTTTGTCAAGTTTTTTTTCAAATTTTAATAAACTTTCAAAGAAGGTCATAAAATTGGACCTGCGCAGTTCAAGCACATGGTGTTCAAGAGTCAACTCTAAATGCTTTTATGCAACTTTTAGCTTTTATGCTTTGTTAAGAAATCAACAATTTTGGCAAATGCTAAACAGTCAATTCATTGAGACAACAATTTGGCTAGTTCCTTCCCAGGAAATTTCTGTGGTCACCTATGAATATGACACTGAAAAACTTTTAGCATCATTGTTTCGATTTTATTTAGATATAAGTTACTGCAGAATCAACAATGTAATAACATTACCTAGTTAAAAATTCCCTGACAATCAACTTGTTTCTGTGCTTGGATGACAATTTGCAATCCATTGTAGTTATTTTTTCCCTTACTGCTTTCATGATTACGCACACTTTCTACATGAAAACAATTGTAAAAACAAATATAGAATTAAACTATAACTTTTTTTTTTACATGAGGAACATTATAATAAACTGGCATTTATCTAACGGGTGGTAATTAAATATTAAATGTAATAATTAGCCTAATCCAGGATGACCTAGGAGTGTTTAAACATTACCTTGGTGTCAAGAGTTAGCATCAATATTTCTGAAGAGCAGTAAACTGTTTCTCTATTTCTATTACTCTCTCTGTATTTGAATTTTAGTTTTGATTTAATTTTTTGAATATTTCCTTTTTTATCCCTTATCCTGAAAACTATCTATAACTTTTTTTATTAATTAGGTAAATAGTAGACAATTGGCCTTTTGAATAATTCATTATAGAGGCTATAGTAAACAACATAAAACTGATAACAATTACTATTGAATAATATTTATGATAAAAATAAAATCTAAATACCAAGTTTAGTGAAGCAAAATTGGAGTTGGAAAATAAGAGTCTGTAGATAAAAATACAAAAAAGAAACTAATACCCATACTGTTATACTCCCTGACCAATAATCAGTACAATTTATAAATAACAAAGGTTGATTTATAATTTAAAGTTTATATGAAAATATATATAAAAAAATTTACTCTGATTCAAAAAAACTTAGAAAATGAAAAAACAATTAAAAATTCCAAAATTATTTATCTTTATTCTATTAATTTAGTAATTAAATTGGCTTTAGGGTTTTCTAGACGATTATTTCTGAACACAAGTACATCAATATTTGTATCGTTGTAATTAAATGCTTGTAATAAAAATTTATTGATGTCAAAATAGCAGGGTAAAAGTGGTCAAACTGAAATTCTCGCTATGCTTTTAGAAGATTATGTCTTCAGAGAACCATCTAGGAAAGCCCCTCTCAAATATACTGCTTTTCCAAGGGGATAAAACCTTTTTTTACAAATGCTTTAGTTACCAATTTACCAACATTAAACCGTAGGATAGAAAGCAGGACTCCTGAAGCAATGGACCAAGCCCAGGGACATAATTGATTATGGAGATTCCTGGGGCCTTGTTTTGAAAAGACTTGAAATACACATAGGAAGAAAGGCACAAAAATAAATGTTTACTTGTATCTGCAACAAACAAACAAACAAAAAACAAAAACAATTTAAACAGTTTTTGTTTTTATTTGAAAGAGCTTAAGTACAAAACATTATATATATGTATGTATTTGTGTATATATGTGTGTGTATATATATAATGTTTTGTATACATTATATATATACATTATATATATATATATATACACATTATAAAGCAAAAAGTAATATTGCAAACAGTAAGATCTACCACACAGTGTAAGATATTGAGTATGATCTTCAAATCCAAATGACTACATTTGCTCTTCCAAATGACTATATAAATCTTTCCCCCAACTCCATCCTCAGTTTTTGGTTAAATAGGTTTCTCATTATCATCTTACCATGTTTGGTATGTATTAGCATATCATTTAGGTCTATCTAAGATTGTAAAAGTACAGTTATAATTTCCTTATTCTCCTGTCACTTGATTTTTAATCTAAACTTTTTTTGAGATTTGTTCATTTAGATTAGAGTACTTTATTTTCACCCTTGCATACTTTAATTTTATATAGGAATCTGCCAATTACTTATACATTCTATTGAAGATGGATAATTGTGTGGTTTCTATATTTCCTCCTATTACAGATAGTACTTCCATGTACAGTGTTGTATAAATCTCTAGGAGAAAGTGTGCAAGAGTATCTCTAGGCTCTTAAGTAACAGACTACTGAATTTAGGCTGTGAACATTTTCAACTAATTTATAATGCCAAGCCTTTGTCAATGTAATGTTCAACTGCTTGTGAATTTTTGGCTGCTTCATATCTCACTGATGACTGATACTATCAGACTTCTTTAATCTTGCCAATCTGGGAAGATAAAAAATAAGTCATTGCAGTTTTAATGTGTATTTCTATGATTACTAATCAGTTTGAATACATATTTATACTTGTTGGACACTCCTGCTTTCAAACAATTGCTTGTTTTCTTCTTATAACTTTATAGGAGATCTTTATAAATTCTAGATGTTAATCCATTGTCAGCAATATTGTAAAGGTGAATATATTTTGCAATGTGTGTTCCAAGTGCGAAGTTTCTTTCTAATACCTGTAAGAATTACTTATGAATAGTAGTTATGTTCTTATGTTCGATGTAATAAAACTTATCCCTATTTTTATAATATATTTTCCATTTTACGTGTTTACTTAAGTACCTTTTCTACTATGAGGTCACAAAAATTATTTCCAATATTTTCTTCTAATATTCTGTAAGTTTTCTTTTATATTGAAATTTTTATCTTTATAGAATTGATAGTAGTGTATGGTATAGGATAGAAATAGGCAGATATATGATAGTTACACACACACACAAACACACACAGACACACATATTCTCATGGGAAAAATGTTCTTCATTGATTTCTCTTTTATCTAAAATGATGGTTCTGTCCTATCTGGTTATGTATATTTTTACTTATAAGTAATAGAACCTAAATAAATCACTTGAAAGGTTATTTTTATTTTTATTTATATCTTTCAAGATTATTTCAAAGGAATACTACTAAAATAAATATTTTACAATATATAGAGCCTTTGTATTTTTCACTTAATGTGTGATCTAAACATTTTCTTACATTTCTCAATCTTTCTCTTTTTTTTTTTTTTTTTTTTTTTTTTTATTGAGACAGAGTCTCACTTGTGGCCCAGGGTAGAGGGCAGCAATGAGATCTTGACTCACTATAACCTCAGCCTCCCAAGTTCAAGAGGTTCCCCTGCCTCTGCCTCTCGAGTAGCTGGGATTATAGGCATGCTTCAACATGTCCAGCTAATTTTTGCATTTTAGTAGAGACAAGATTTCACCATACTGGCCAGGCTGGTCTCTAACTCCTGACATCAAGTGTTCCTTCTGCCTCAGCCTCCCAAAGTGCTGGAATTACAGGTGTGAGTCACCATGCCCAGCCCAATCTTTCTGAATATTATTTTTATGAAGCCCAAGAGTCTTATTTTCATATCACTGTGTTATGGTATAACATTTGTGTCTCCTCCCAATTCATGTGGAAGCCCTTACCCCTAGTGTGGCTATAATTAGAGATAAAGCTTCAAAGGAAGTAATTAAGGTTAAGTGAGGCCATTAGAGTGGTTCTCTCAAGAGACGCGATTAGTGTTTTTATAAGAAAAGGAGGAGAGAACTCTCTCTCGCTCTCAACATTGTATGAAGACAGAGCAAGAAGGCAGCCAATGGCAAACCGGGAAGAGAGCTCTCCAAGGAATCAAATAGGCCAGCACCTTGATCTTGGACTTCCCAGATACGAGAACTATGATAAATAAATTTATGTTATTTAAGTCACAGAGTAAGTAATATTTTATAATGGAAACCCATGCAAATGAATACATATGGTTTTAGCATTATTTTAGATGTTTTTAAGCACTTTGATGTAATAGATACTGCTATATAGACTGCACCAGAGTAGAGATGTATTTCAGGTCTTTGAATTACTTTTTACAATAAATCCCCAGGTGTAGGATTTTTAAATCAAGACAATAAGCATCTTTATAGCTTTTAGGAAAAAAAAATGTTTTGCCATACTGTTTTCCCAAATAATTATATTATTATGTATATTTCAGCAATACTGGAGAATATCAATTACACAAATAAAATTCAGAGGCTTTATTATAGCTCTATTTTAATATTATAATAAGACTGATTTGATGGTACCTCATGAATACTTTGATTTTCAACTTAGCACCATATTCTTATGTTCAGTTGTTCTTTAATTACATAGACTCTAATTTTGTGACTCTTAACAAAAAAATCTGTATTTGATTCAAAGAATTAATTCTGTGTATGTACATTTGGTCATTCATAAGAATATGTTTGCAATTTACTTGTCAATAAGTAATATATCCTTATATATACAAAAACAAATTCAAGGAAATAAGTTTACTCTATAATTCCCTAATGGCAGAAAAACTTAAGTTAAAATAGGCTATATTAAAGCATATATACATGTAAAAATGTAATTATAGTATGTACATACACTATAGATATGTGTCTATGTATGCATGTGTCATGTACACATGCATATTCACACATACAAATAAATCATTAATAACTGAAACCTATAGAAATTGATAGCTTCAGTGCACTAAGAGAATCTTTAACCTTACCTATAAGCATACAATACCTTAAATACAAGCATAATAACTGAAACTAATAGCCAGCGGATTACTTCAATAGACATTTGGTCTTTTTTTAGTACTTAAGAGACAGTTTCTGAAATACGGTTTATAAGTTTTCAATTTGTAGGTTTCTGAATTAAGACGCATGAAACACAAAGAGCCAAATTACTGCAAAGCAGTGGCATTCACATTTATTTAATATTTCCATTCACCTCATTTCTCCTGGGAGCAAAATAAGCTGCTGCTATTTGCTCAGAATTAGTGGCCATGATCAGACTGACTGTCAGAGAGTCCCTGTCTCTCTCACTAATTTCAAGCTCTGTTGAACAGTGCTGCTGTGACAGAACCAGTGTGCAACATTTATTAGCAGCTCTGGCACAACTTGGGGATAATCTTAAAGAAACTTGCGGATGTTGCTAATTACAGGGAAAATGCTAGCAGTATTTCTTTTCTTTCTTTCTTTCTTTCTTTCTTTTAATTTTTGCTTGTTTGGGATTTGTTTAATAAACACATCACCATGGTAAAGTGTATTTCTATAAATAATATAAACAACCAGCAGGTATTATTAATAAAAAAAACAGATGGAATGTTATTCCATAAATAGAAGAAATAAAGTAACAGAAATCATGCACCACTACACTTGTCTAAGAGACAAGAAACATTCTTTTCCAAGCTATTTTCACAATCTTCCCTTGGAGATATCTTTCATGTACTCATTTATTCCAATACAGAGGAAAAGTCTAAATGCAATCTTGCCCCTTTCTCACCTGGAATACCTTCTTTAGTTTTATGTAATCATCTGGTCTATAAACCTCTACCTGCACTAATCTGGTCTTTATGAGTTTACCAATGACTTCCTAGGTACTAAATTCAAATGACATTTCTGTCCATTTGGACTTTAACCTTTTCCCTAATGTATATTTTTTTACTATGTTATCCCTGAAATATATGTATGATTTGTCTATTTTCACTTTTTGTATGGCTTTTCCTTCTCAGATTCTATGAGTTTCTCTTCAGTCCGCTGGGTAAATAACAGACTTCATAAGTTTCTTTCTTGTAGTTTTTTTCTTGTTGGATTTTATATTACCCACCTAGTAATTTCACCTCCTCTTGTGGGTTTAACTACAACCTGGATTAACTCACATGTGTATATTTGTCCTATGTTGCCCTTTTACAGCCTAAGTTATAGTTTTACTTGCTGTTTTACCACTCCACCTATACACTAACAGATATCTCAAACTCAATATGTTTTAGAAATCTGTTTGACATATATACAAAAACCTGAACAAAGGCATGCTCTCTGACCCAGAATTACATAACCCTGTCCAGCCTCCATGGAAATGTATGCAAATGGATACCAAAGAGACTGTTCATAGTATATTATTAATAATTACTCCTGATAAATCCCAGACAACAATAGAATAAATACATAAATTGAGGTGAATTAATAAAATGGAATACTGCACAGCACTGTAAACCACTGCTCAGCATAACAATATCAATTAATCTTGTAAACCAAATTCTGAGTGAAAAAATGAAGCCAGCATAAAAATGTCCATGCTATATGATTTTATTTCTAGACAGTTTAACAATGGGAAAAACTAATCTTTTAGGTTAGTAGACAGGATACCTATTCTCTTTGAGAAAAAATATAAGATATTGGGAGAATAACCAGTTTTTGTTTTTTTGTATGGCTGCAATGTTCAACGTTCTTTGTCTTGATTTGGGTGCTGGTATCATGTACACTCATATGGTGAAAACTATCAGGCTGTACAGTTATCAATTGTGCACTCTTTTATTAATTATAGTTAATGAAAGTACTTACTAACACCACTTTACAAATGATAAAAAATTACCCCTTAATGCTACCACAAGAATAATTTTGGAAGTATATATTATCATGACACTGTCCTGCATAGAATCCTTCTGTTTTTCCATTGACCATAGGTTGAAACACAAATTTCTGTGCATAGAATGAAAGGTCCTTGATAATCTAGTTTCTGCCTAGATCTAGCCTCATATTTTTCTCAGTTTTGGTCACATGAAATCATTTTTCTTATATTCTTTCTTTATTATTAAATTTCCTTAAATTTATTGTTTTAAGTTTTTAATTTTTATGTTTAAATACTCAAATTTATTTCTATGTTGTCTATCTTGACTTTATGAGGCAGTGAAGCATTTTCTCCTTTATAATTTTATATCACTATATCACTCTCTGTTCACCTTTTTTGTAGCATCCATTCCAGTCCTTTTTATGTAGAAGTAATAGGGAATTATGTAGCAGTCAGGCAACAGAGGGCAAATTATTGATAAATTAATAATATACCTCAAAAAATTAGAAACAATATTTTGCAAGATTTTAGACTACATTATTTATTATCTATTTCAAAACTGCTAAAAAATAATACAACTTCTCCAGACATTGATGTAAATATCAATTCAAAGTTTTCTGAAACTGTAAATCATTCACCTGCAATTTAAAGTTTTTGTCTATAGCCGGAAGTGTAAGTTCAATAGCACAACCAAAACAAAAGGTCTAATAAAATGAACCCAAGCAACTATCCAGAAGTGCACAGAATATGGTAAGAAGCATATATGCTGAAATATAATTATATATATCGTCATGTATAACTAAAAGTATAAACATAGTCTCATAAAATTATCTAATTATATTTTTCCACTACAATTAATCTCTAGGTTTACTTCCGTGTAGATTATAAACACTTAATTAAAATAAACAAAGTTCAAAGCAAAGGAGAGGTTTTTCAATTTTTCTCATGGATTTAAAGAAAAATGTTCAGATACAATGATTATTTATATTTCACTTTGTTTTAACTATTGGAATAACTTTTTATGAGATTCAGCCAAAATCAATTATGTGACAAACCTCAAACAGGCACATTAATTTTTATTTGCAAAATACATTCAAATGTTTCAATTTGTCTTACGGGTGGATTCAATCCTTTTTCTGCCACTTTCTCATATGTGTCACTAGGAAAATATATGTTATCTATAAAATTGGAACAACAATGTCTATCTCAGACCTGCTCTGAGATTTAGAGATATTTAAAATATTTAATAGTAGGCAAACTGGAAAATTCATAAATGATATATGCTTTGACTTATAGTAAAGTGAATGAAGTTGACTAGATTGAGTTATAAAATTTAATGAAGCTGATAAATATGGAATTCAACTATAACAATTATTTAGCTACTGATAATTAGCATTTGTATAGTAGACTCTAATCCTCTTTATTGACACACCGACTTCTATCTTTTCTCACTGATACTTCTCACTGATATCTTCTCACTGTTACTGAATTTCTTGTTTGTAGTTTTGTATGTTTCCAGAACGTGCCTCAAAATATAGGCTGCTGTTGTATAATAAAGAAATTAGCTGGCCTTTTCCCCTTATGCCTGCTTGTGACCCTTGAAACCCTTTGAATTTCCTCAGGGATAGGAATGTCTATGTTTTTCATGGTGGTCCTCTGATAGCACATATAAGTTTATGCTAATGATGTGACTTAGGATTGACTCCTAGATAGTTTATGATAATGAGATAACTCAGGTTGGAGATGAGCCACCCTAGAAATTCCAATCATGTAATTAGAGCGTTGGGACTTTGAGCCCTACAATATCAGCTGATCCTCTTGGGAAGAGTGAGTTGAACCTCACAGCCAAGGATTCAGTAACTTATGCCTTCATAATAAAATCCCAATAAAAGCTCTGGACACTGAAAGTTCAGTGATCTTCTTAGTTTGTGATCCTCATGAATGTGAAGTGACAGCTCCGGAGGACGTGGGAGCTTCTAGTACCCTCTCAGATCTTTCTCTATGAATCTATTTTGCTGGCCCTGATTTGCGTATTTTATAATAAAACTGTTATCACTACTAGCACTTTCCTGAATTCCTGAATTTCCCGAGTTCTTCTAGTGAATTTGTGAATTCCTGAAGGGTTAACAGGAATTCTCAAATTTGAGACTGGTTTGTCAGAGCATAGGTGCTTGTGGCTAGTGTCTGAAGTGAGGGTAGTTTCGTGGGAAACTGGCCTTATCCGTGAAATTTCACCTAGCTCCAGGTACTGAGAGTCAGAATTGCATTTCAGTGGCAAAACAAAATGCTTGGCTTAGGGAAGGTAACAGAAATAAGATAAATTTTCATATGATAAATACAATAATACATACCTGGTCTATAGGGAGGCATCTGCCACTGAGTCTAACTTATACCTTCTGTGCAGAAATGTACACTCTAATTTCAACTAATTAACATTTGTAACTTTTAAAGGCAAGGACAAACTCTTATTTTTGTATGAAAATTCATGGTTTTTAAAATTGTATCACATAATTAAAAATACATTTGGGCCAAAGAAATCAAAACTGAATATACATAGTGCTTCTACAAGAGAAATGTTTCCTCAGTCTTAAATAGTTAGCAAAATATGAGGTTTGGAGGGAGAAGAAAGGGAAGGGCTCAGGAAAAACAGACAAAGAAGTAAGAGAGAAAAAAGCATGGAAAGAAGCAAAAAAAAAGTAACAGAATCACAGGCAAATATGCTCACCTGATTGGAAAAAAAAAAATGTCTGGTCCTCGACAACTTGACAAATTTCAGTTAAAATATATTCTGGGAATTTCAGTTTGGGCCCCAACATAAAAATACCTCAAGGTCATCATACCTGTCATTACAAGAAAAAACTGAGAAAACTGAAAAAGCAACTACTTTTTCTGGACACATCTAAAGTCTCAGGCAAAACAGAGACATAGTAGTACAAAGCGTCACAGTCAGCATCTGCCTTACCTTACTGGAATAGAGCCATAAACTGGTAGGAACAATGAAATGATAATTTTGATGAATTACTGGAGACTGAATATAAATTAGCATAAGTGTGAGAAAGTCTTGAAGGGGCTGCAGACTTTGGGCTCAGCACAGTTTTATGTGGATTATTTCTTTTTCAGGAAGCCCACCAGGTTCTCATAATAGACTTCTAACTCTGCCAGATAAAGAGGAAGAATAAACATGGCATATAAATACATCAGAAAACTATTCTCAAAAGCTGCAGAGTGATATCTTTAAAGTGACACTGCTTTAGTTATGAGTTGAACCAGAATTTGTGGTTTCTGTTAGTTCAAAGTTAATATAAGGTTAGATTGAAAAATAGAATATGTAATTTGAAGAAACTGTAATTTCATCTGGCAATTAATTAGTAGTAAGTACTGAATATTATAAATTACATTTAAATCATTATTTTGCCTAAATAATAGAAAAAATACTACTAAACATAAATGTTATTATATAACTTTTGTGATATATTGGGTAACATTTACAAGCTTCAACAGTAATATGAACTGATATTACTGGATGCAACAGACTAGAATGAAAGGCAGGAATACTTGTATGGATGTTTCTCGTTAAATTATGTGTAAACCGTAAGAACTGACTGCTTTCAAACAAGGAAATGTTAATATTATTCAATTTTTTTCCTTTGTCAGAATTATTTTCATTTATTTTTTATTTTTTTAGGCAGAATTGTACTCTTTTTGCTCAAATGGCGCAAGTTTGGCCCAATAAATTTTTGTCTTTATTTTTCCTATTTCTATATTAAGTATGTTTGCTAGTTTTTAAAAAAATATTATTTGACTCAAAAAACACCCGTAAGGTGATTTAATATGTACTGAGCTTGCATTCAAAGTTTGGGATTAAGCTGTTTTAAAAAATAATTAGAAATTTTTTGTATTTCTTTAACTTATATAATGATGTTTTTCTTGAAAACTAAAATCTGCTTTCACAATACATACCTATATCTAATTTACATACTAGATTACATTCTATTGTTTTCTTTTTAAAATTATGATGGTAGTAGGAAAACATACATATGTGCCATATCATCACGTACTACAGCATTTCCAGGATATTTACAGGGGATTCATGAAATTGCACTTAGATATTGAAATAAAATGTTATTAAAGGAAAAGTGATGTTTTAACATAATTGGTTTTAAATTTATATAAACTGATAGTTTTTTGGCCAAGTTAAGAAGTTGGTAAACTTCTTTAAAACAGCCAATCTTAAATGAGTCTTCCAATATAATAAAATGTGTTTTTATTCATTATATCCCCATTATTTGATCACTGCAGCATGAAAATAGGTAATAATAAGGGGTCAGAATTAGCTTACTTAACAATAATTTGCATGACTTACCAAGCATGATTTTCAACTAATTAACAATGACATTTAATATAATTTGGAGTATTTGATTATCAGATTTACTTTTAGTAAATAAATACTAATAGTTTTAATGTTGAACTTGTATACAAATATTTGTGGATTCTATTAATGTCTTCACTTATTTCAGTTCAAGTTATAGAACTTACACAAAACAAAGAAAAAAAAGAAGTTTTATGGCGATTGAGATGCCCTTCAATTTGTTAAAGAGCTCATTTTTTCTTTAGTTAAAAAGAAATTTTGAATAAAATACATAAATATTAAAAAGGCAATTATGGTTTGTTGCCAGGACAACAGAAATGAAGCATATGATAAAATAATAGAAATAATTTACAGCTCAGTGGGACAACCATAAAGACAATAATCTAATGAAAAAGGCACATTTGTTAAAAAGAAAATAAGATCTCTTATCTAAGCCCAACTTTAATTTCAGCATTACTGCACCAAGTGATAGTACAGAATCCCACATTTCAAATCTTTCGAAGACATTTTTAGTAGTTCATAGGTAGTTAGGAAGCAACAACACGACTTTAATGCAAATAGATTCTTCTGAACAGTCTAGCAATTAAGTTATATTTAGGAAGAAAATACATTTGCTTCCCTAGAAACCCTATGATGTTCTGTAATAAATAATAGGCCCATGCAAAATTCTATATGCTGTAGGTAGTCCTGACTCAACTTTTAAAACTCCAAGGTATAGTTACAAGTGTGTAGTATGAACATACAAATAAAATAACCTTCTCAATTAGAGCCACAGAATTTAGAAAATGCTTTCAGTTTATGTAAAAGAATACATTTAAAATTAGCACAGTCTGTCATTTTTCTTTTTTTTTAAACTTTCATTTTAAGTTGAGGTTTGTTACACAGGTAAACTTGTGTCATGGGAGTTTGTTGTACAGATTATTTCATCGCCCAGATATTATGCGTAGTACCCATTAGTTATTTTTTTAGATCCTCACCTGCCTCCCAACCTCTAGCCTCCTAAATAATCTGTCATTTTTCCAATTATATCTGACAAAAATCTTGAATATGAATCCAGCTGTCTGGGAAATGTGATTCAAGACCAGATAAGTAGAACATAAAGCTAACGTCAAGAACAGAATTGCAAAAACATGACTGGAAATAATAATAACTGTATCATAATGTATGCTTATTAGTTCAGTCAATAGTGCATATGTAAATTGGGTTCAGGTCTTTTTTAATAAATTTTGACCACAATTACATGTCAAAGACTAGCATCATCACATATCTGAAGTAGCCACAGTAACATGAAAAGAAATCATATTTTTGTACCTTGGAGAAGTTATCTAAATCTAACAATATGTGTAGAAATTATGAAGGAGACCAGTTGGCATTCTTCTATTCATGAAACAATTGATTGCCTTTTGATAGGAGACTAATGGCTGCCCAATTTCTAAGGCATCAATAACTAATAAAGTCAGAAGCTAGCCAGAGGACAGTTACAGTTGGGGTTCACAATTATGGATAAAGATTAGGGTTGACTCTAAGGAAAATTTTTATTTTAATAATGATGCATGTCAGATTTTCTTTTGGCTTACTCCTTAGTACCTATGGAGAAAAAAGTAAGTGAAATAAAAAAGCTTTATGACTACATGTAGTTTTTAAAAAAGTAAAAAATGCAATTATATTTTGTGGCCTAGTAATGGATTGCAACATAATTCTTCAGTGTGGAGTCCGGTATGGGGAGAATATGTTCCACTACTTCAGTTCAATATCTATTTACATAATAACACCTTTCATAATATTAGAAACATGAGAAAGTCACCTAGATGACCAGATTGTGTGAAAGTGTGTCAATCAAACTCCGGAATGACAGAGGATATTAAGGTAGTGATGTCAGGTCACCCAGAAATGGCAGGTAAGACAAGGCTGTGATGGAAGAAAATGTAAATTTTGACCATTGGAAAGGGCCTGTGAAACTCTGCTGACCTACCTGAACCAGAAAAAAAGAACTCAAAGGGCATGGGTCCCAGAGCCTCTGAGAATGGGATCTGTTATTATTAAAACTTAACACTATGTTTACCCTAGTGTGGCTAAGATTAAGTGTAGTGCACAATAACTTAGACACTTCTAAGGATATCTTCTTTCTTGTATATTCTGGAGCTTTGTAAATTTGGGATAGGTAAGTTAGTCTAAATAACTACCACCAATGTGTAAGTGCAAAACTTTGGAGTCATTACTAATTTTATTAGGGAACTTTGACATATGTTATCACATTTGACCTACATAATAACATAGGTATTATTATCTCAGTTTCTCATATAAAGCTTAAAGCTGTTAGGTAGTCTGTCCATGAAGGAATAGTGCATGTCCACCAAATACATGGCTGTCTGATTCTGAAACCTTTGTTCTATTACACCATGTGGCTATAGAGAAAACTGGAAGAAAATTCCATCATTGCTTGCAAAAATCAATATTTACCATTCCACTTGAATGCATAGATAGGACATAAAGGAAAAGGCTATTTTTGCTTAAGAAACAATTGTATTTCTTTCTTTTTATGTTTTCTCATCAGAAACTCGAAATGTGAGTACAGCTAATACAATCCTGGTTGACCTCAAGATCCTTTAGGATTATTTTGTGATTTGACTTTCATGAACAAAGTACCAGTGAAAAGATACAAAACAAACCAGTGAACATGTAATGGTGCTGACAAGTATCCTGCCTGGCTCCCCTACCCTTAGGAGACTGTCATCCTGTTTCATTGTCAGTTTATAAACATCACTGCTAAATGGAAAGCAGAGATAATTCATTCAGTTCACTTAGGAAAACGTTGAACTTCAGGTCATCTAAACTAAATCTGTTTAAATCTCAGAAGTAATGAGAGAGCAAACATAAAATTATAGAAAATTCTAATGCTATTTTCATCCCAGGGAGTTCAGAATTACATTATGCAGAGAATATAATTAACTCCACTGAATTTTACCCTAAGTAGCATGTTAGAAGTGTAGGATTTGTCATTAGCATAAATGGAAGAAAAATACAGGCCTGAAGTAAAATATCTGCAACATTGCCATCAACAGCCAATGGGAATGAAAGAATCTTGCAAAGGAATGACAGGTCAAAGAAAGTGATGAAAGCTATAATTAAAACCATAAACTGTAAGTAAAAGAGCATGTAAACTACAGAGCCATTTAGTCTATGGGTGAACGAATCCAGAATAATTGTATCAAGTTAAATGAAGAGCTACTGCTTTCTTGCAAGGCTCATGCTAGAACAGAAAAGGAAGCTTTCCGAGAGGACTCAGAAAATTTTGATTCTCTGTTGGGTCTGTTCTGAATCACTGTTTGATTTCTAGTAAGAACTTAAACTTCCCAAATGTCTCTTTCCCATGACTGTAGTCTGAGACCAATCATATTTCCTTTACAGGCTGAGACCAATCATATTTCCTTCACAGATAGATTTAGAAGACAAATAAAAAAATAGTTAAACGATGTTTGAGAAAAAGATAATAAAATATAACTACATTTCTATCAAAGTCTCAAGGCCTGATAGAAACCAGAGTCTAAAATAGAAGAATTTCAGGTTTATGTTTTGTTCTTATTATAGATTTGATGCCTACATTAAATCACATTATCTCCTAGAATTTCAGTTTCCTTATATGTAAGTTCAAATAAGGACAATATTGTGGCCGGGTGAAGCTCAGGTGACAAAATATAGTTAAACGCAACATGGAAAATGTAAAAATCTAGAAATAATACTGATAATTTTTAAAACTTACTGCCAATGGTATACAATGGAAGAGTAATGACAAGCCTATGGAAGGAAGATGTCTATGGAAACTTTTATATCCAAATTTGTCAGAAAACCAAGTGATGTCAGCAATGGTCGGTGACTTAGTATCTCTCCATTTATTAAAATATTTTTAAACACAAATTTACATTTTATTCTAGTTGGCTTTTACAGTTTAATAAGTGTGCCAATTTCATACAGTGAGAATCACATTTTAAAAAGTGTAATTCCCGATTCTTTACAAGGATACTGCTGTTGCTTTATTTGGAAAAGATGAAAGGGGAGCTTTAAGGTAAGAGCTGCAGACTCTCAAAGGAGAGGCAGAGGACAAAACTTTCTTTGTATAATAATGAAATGAATTGTCTTGGAATGTCCTTCTCTAAATTTCAAGCCTAGATATCATACTTTACAAAGTAATTAATTTACTTCATAGTTTGTTTTCAAATTCTTCCAAATTCATTGTCAAGATATATGATTGCTTTGTCAGTGTCCTGAGAGCCACTGATATTGCCAGCAGATGTTTTCAGTTTGGACTATGCGGTCAATCTTTTTGTAGAGCTAGATTTCTGATTCCCATCAACATCCATGGGGATTAGAACTGGACCTATTCACATTTAGCTTACTTGTCTTGCTCCTGAAGTTTTTTGAGTTTGCACCTCTGTATACAACATAGAACCTTAAAAGAAATATAGTTGACCCTTGAACAATGTGGGAGCTTGGAGTGCTAACTCATGCAATGAAACATCCACATATACATTTGACTCCCCCAAAACTTAACTACTAATAGCCTACTGTTGAAGGGAAGCTTTACTGGTAAGCAGTTCATTAGCAAACACAGTTTGTATGTTATATGTGTTATATACTGTATTATTACAATAGAGTAAAAAAAGAAAATATCACTAAGAAAATCATAAGGAAAAGAATATATATTTATTATTCATTAAGTGGAAGTGGATCATCATAAATGCCATTATCTTCACCATCTTCACATCAAGTAGGCTGAGGAGGAGGAGGAAGAGAAAGGGTTGGTCTTGCTGCCTCAGAGGTGACAGAGGCAGAAGAAAATGCATGTATTAGTGGACCGTGCAGTTCAAGCCTGTGTGGTTCAAGGATCAACTGTAGTCTGAAATCATTATTTACTGAAAGGAACTCAAGTTATAATGTTCATTAAATCCATATAATATATTTTAAACAGATATTTTTCTAATTTTTATGGTCTTGAATGTGTTCCAACTTCTTTTTTATTCTCCAGTTCAATACTTCTAATTTATATAGCCTGAATGAAGATAATTTATTTTCCTTCTTGAATCATCAGCAGTTATTCTAGGGAGTATAAATTTGAGTATGATAAGCTGAGCCCTTTCTATCTCACTCACCTCTAAAGCGGCCTCCCAATATCTCACATCCCTTATACTAGGCTAATTTGAAAGCACCTCTATTTCAGGGTACTGCTTTTTAATTATTTTTTTGTGTTTAAATAGCAATGATTGAACTCTATTTCAGTGACTTTGAATTCATAGATTTCAAGTCCGTGGTTGCAGTACTATTTTACTGTGAATGTATTCTCCGCAGGGCATTGATAAATTGGCAAATAATGGGAATAAATTCCTGAACATGTGCCCACGGGAAGGGGAACAACACACACAGGGCCTGTTGGGGGATGGGAGACAAAAGAAGGGAGAACATTAGAACAAATACCTAATAGGTGAGAGCTTAAAACAGGTTGATAGGTGCTGCAAACCACCGTGGCACATGTATACCTACATAACAAACCTGCACATTCTGCACATGTATTTCAGAACTCAAGGTAAAATTTTTAAAAAAGTAAGTAATGATTAAAGCTGCTGAGATAATTTGCTTCACAGAATACCATACCTTTCCTATCCTCAGTCCTTACACCGATTCACACATTTAGGCTAATTGGTGGTCTCTGCTTTTTCTGACTTGGTTTACTTAAACCTTGATCTTTAGAGAAGTCGATTGGCATACAGAAAGTATTTCTATGTCCTTGAGAGAGCTATACTGTACTGTACCTTTCTGACAAAGATGATACCAAATAGAAAACACACACATTCACACACGCGTGCGTGCGCATGCAGACACACACACATTTTTCTCAATCTAGGGAGAAACAAAAAAGAAAATAAGAGGGAAAAAATGAGCACATAAATATTTGCAGATCCAGTGCCCTGCCTTACTGACAAGGAACTCAAGATGCAGAATGAGAACGAAAGATTTCCATGCTTCATAGTAACATGGAAATATATAAATTCCACGTGCTTCAATGTGGTAATCATAACACGGAACTCCACTAAAACTGAAGTAGCATGAGGATAGGGCAAAGAAACATTTCAGTAGCAATCCATACAGACTGAAGGGCTGGTAGATGCAGTGGTGAACATCTCTTCAAATGTCGGGTGCAAAAGGGTAACTAGTGCCTCCTACAAAGCCTTGGCAGTCTGTAAATCCCTTCATCTCTGATATTTGGCCCAAGGCTAGGAAAAGGGAGGTTGTCTTGGCTAAGAATGAATTTCCACCAAGTAGTTAATAGGGGGAAAAATTGAAAATAATTTCCTTATAGAAAATGACTATGTATTGTGCATATCTTTTTTCTTGCAGAGATTCGTATCTAGCATATAATTAATTAAAAATCAAAATAAAATTTCAAAGGTGTATTCTTATTAAATATTATTCATTAGACTTTAGGTGTAAAGACCTCAGGTGTACATAATAGGGTGAAGCAGTTTTTTTCTGTTTTTTAATTACATCTACATCACTGATTTCCAATGCAACGTTGAAGCAAATTCACATACTGAAATAATCTAATATTAAACAGGAATATAACACTCTTTACAAAACTCTTCAAATGTTGGTGGTATGTGTATGAGACAAGGTATATATGTATATATATATATATATATATATATACACACACACACATACATGTAGTCTACTATATATATATATATCACTTAACCTTAACGAATTTAGTTTAGTATGATCCAAGACATACAGATATTAAATGTAAAGTATAGTATTATTAGGTTTAAACATTTAATCAAGCACTAAAACTACCTCAGTGAATTTCAGTCCAACACTTTATTCCAACCTCAGAAAAGTTCAACTCTCTCTGTCGTCATACACATAAAGCTAGCACATTTGGGTCCACTTATTCTTTGCAAATGAGGTGCCTCACTTCTTGACTTCCAAAACCTTTAAGCAATCTATTTCTTATAACATGAATCAAAGGTTTATTGGATGTCTTCTGAACCATCTGGGTAAGTTAAGGGTAAAGGAATCTAAAATGCATGTATTCATTTCATTTAAAATACACATGGGCTTATAAACCAACTGAAAATTACTTGGCATGAATGTAGAGGAACTTGGCAGAAAATATTTCCTTGAACCCAACATTTTGACAAAGTCCAAGTGCAATAAAAAAAATTGCCCAGATTTTTAGCCATGAATTGGTACAATAGTCAAATAATAATTAAGGAAAAGAAAATACGTTGAGATGAATTTGAAAAAGTTAGATATGCTTTCTTAAATAAAATGTAGTTTATAGAAAAGCTTATGTATCTTTTACTACAATAATGGATCTTAACTTTCAGGGCTTGGGTTTCTAGCATCTGATTACAACTAGATGGTTTTCTATGCCTGTAGGCAGCAGGTGTTTTTTTGTTTGTTTGTTTTGTTTTCTGTTTTTCCTATTCCCAGTTTATAAGAGTGCTGTAGAAACTGAAAGTAGTGTCAAGTTTCTTACAATGAGACTATGTGTGCACACACACATAAAGAAAAAATTCCCTACACCAAAAAGTAAAAGTAAAAATTGCTCTTTGTTCTTTTGATGATTGTGCCACACACACACACACACACACACACACACACACACTTGCACACAAACACACACACACAGCTTCTAATCTGCTAACAGGAGCAGTTAACAATATTTTTTGTAAATTTTTGTTTCAAACAAGGGTTGCTGTACAAAATGCAAGATGCACATCTAAATTTGAATTTCAGTAAGCACCAAATAATATGTTTCAGTGTAAGTATGTCACATGCAATATTTGGGATAAGCTTATATGCAAAAAAGTAACTATCTGAAATTCAAATTAAACTAAATGTCCTTTCTTTTTTTCCTAAATCTGAAAACCCTACTTCCAACACCTCTTAATGAATGCATTTAGAAGAGGAAGTATTTCAATGAATAAGTAGTTCTCAAGATTCTACCATGTAGTTTCTAAGAACAAAGAGATCTCTTTAGGTACTCACATTCCACTTGGGATATAAGATTAACATGTGAAGAATGTAATTTTGGTTAATTGTTAAATTGTGTTTACTATCTATAAATGATCTGCTTATGAATTAAAAAATAAGGCCTATTGAAATTAAATAAGTTTTCATGATTGACATGCACTTTGAAGAAAATGAAGACATTTTCCATGTAGAAGAGGTACGAAGGAATATTCTAGGGCAGAGAAACAGGATTAAAAACTTAGAGGAGACAATCATATGTTCATGACACATTGCAGGTATTCAGATGATGGAAACATTATTATTCAAAGATGGGTAAAACCGTAAAACGTGAAAACAAAATATATGTATATATAATATCAACACTTCCTTTCAGTCATTAGTTAAAAGATGTAACTGTACTGAAAAAAACAGTTATACCCCTAAAAATCCTTGCAGTCTTTGAGTCTTAGCAATACTTATTCAGAATTTAATTTTGATATAAGCAAGAACATGGACTATGTCTATTTTCTGTATTCCCAGTATTTAGCACAATGTTTAAGCACAGTGCTCAACAAATGTTTGCAAAACGACTTTTTAAAATGTAGCGCATTTTAAAGATAAAATGCAATGCAGGAGATAAAAAATTAATGCAGGAACGAAGGGACAGTGGGAGAAGAGAGGGAGAGAAAAAGGGAGGGAGGAAGGAAGGAAGGAAGGAAGCAAAGAAGGAGGGGAAGGAATCCTCAAAGTTGATAGATATTTTAGTAATTATAAAAGTAAATTATTTTAATTGTTAAATGTATTTATATTTCTAAAGAATAAACTATAGAAGTAGAATTTCAGATGTCTCTTTTGCCATGCAGAAGCTGCGGAGTTTGATTAGGTCCCATTTGTCTATTTTGGCTTTTGTTGCCAATGCTTTTAGTGTTTTGGTCATGAAGTCCTTGCCTACGCCTAGGTCCTGAATGGTTTTGCCTAGATTTTCTATAGGCGATGGGGAGGAAGGCAGCAAATCACACTGCCATGTGTGTACCTATGCAACAATCTTGCACGTTCTTCACATGTACCCCCAAACCTAAATGCAATAAAAAATATATATACAATAAAAAAAAAGAATTTCAGATGTCAATGTCAGATGAACAAGGATTCTACTGCCCTTTTTCATCCATTTATTTTGAAGAATATTACTCCAGGCATTTAAAACATATCCACCAAGCTCCCAGAAGGTGATTCTATAAAAATTGTCCATCAGGAATTAATCTTCCACTCAAAACAAGAATTAAAATATAAACAAACCTATTTAAGGAGTTGTTATAAGACTTTTAAGAGTACAATATTTAGGCATTTAAAAATTAGGATTATTGAAAAATTAGAATAAATGATTTTGTGCAATATTCATTGAAGAGTCTTTTTTTAAAATATATTTTTTATTGCGTTTTAGGGTTGGGGGTACATGTGAAGAACATGCAAGATTGTTGCATAGGTACACACATGGCAGTGTGATTTGCTGCCTTCCTCCCCATCACCTATATCTGGCATCCCTCCCCATGCCATTCCTCCCTAACTCCCCATCCCCCACTGTCCCTCCCCTTTTTCCCTCCGACAGACCCCAGTGTGTGATGCTCCCCTCCCTGTGTCCATGTGTCTTATTTAGTGAAGATGTCTCTGTTTGCTTTCTAACAGAGAGCTTGTTGTGGTGTGTTGATGTCTGCATCAAGTCTAAAGGTTATTGCTGTAGCTGACAAAATACAGTATCTCACTGTCGATCAGTGAATTTTTTTCGTTAGGATGAAGAATATTTTATTTTTCCCTGTTTTGCAGATTTTTAATCTTAAAATCATTATTTTTACCATATACATATGTGTTTAAAATTAATATTACTTTTCTTTCTTGTCCTCCAATTTCTATCAGGTTATTTGTACTCCATTCAGGATTGGTACTAGTTGGGTAAAGCCAGGAGACATGCCAACATATCCTATGGTTTACCATCTGGATTTTTATTAAACACAAAAGTAGACTTTTAAGAAATGAGATTGAAAGACTGTAGTGCTTGGTAGGATTGAAAGCACTGGTCATGTGATATGGTTAGGCTTTATGTCCTCACCTAAATCTCATCTTGAGCTGCAATACCCATAATACCCACAGTCCCCAGGTGTCAGGGAGAGACTAGGTGAAGGTAATTGACTCATGGGGTTAGTTTCCCCCATGCTGTTCTTGTAATAATGAATGAGTTCTCATGAGATCTGGTGGTTTTATAAGAGGCTCTTCCTCTTTGCTTGGTTCTACTCCTTCCTGCCACTTTATGAAGAAGGTGCCTTGCTTCTCCTTCACCTTCCACTCTGATTGTACATTTTGTGAGGCCTCCCCAGCCATGCTGAACTGTGAGTCAATTAAACCTCTTTCCTTTATCAATTACTCAGTCTTGGGCAGTTATTTATGGCAGTATGAAAACAGACTAATATGCCATGATTTCCAAACACAGAGGCTGACTGCTTTTATCCTACATGAAAAACTTTATAAAAGCCCCTCCATAGGCAAGTTCAGCAAGTAGGACTAAGTTAGTATAGCACATCCAATGATTCTGTGAACAAAAAGTCGTCAAATTCCTCTATTATCCAGGACAATGCCTAACAGTCATGCCTCTAGTGGCACAGTGCTAAATTGGTGTTATACAAACACGTATATTGCACGGACTCCTTGTCATTTTGGGGTAATGATTTTATTGTATTTATAAGGAAACACACGTTCATTTATTTAAGTCAAACAATACAAAAAAGGTATACAGGGAGGGGAGCATCTCACACTGGGGTCTGTCGGGGGGAAAAAGGGGAGGGACAGCAGGGGGTGGGGAGTTGGGGAGGGATAGCATGGGGAGAAATAACAGATACAGGTGATGGGGAGGAAGGCAGCAAATCACACTGCCATGTGTGTACCTATGTAACAATCTTGCATGTTCTTCACATGTACCCCCAAACCTAAA
>PVKV010027855.1:0-25838 GCA_004027835.1 Alouatta palliata | reverse complement strand
CAAAAAAAAAAAAAAAAAAAAAAAACAGTCTCTCAGACCACAGTGCAATCAAATTAGAACTCAGGATTAAGAAACCCACTCAAAGCTGCACAACTACATGGAAACTGAACAACCTGCTCCTGAATGACTACTGGATAAACAATGAAATGAAGGCAGAAATAAAGATGTTCTTTGAAACCAGTGAGAATGAAGACACAATGTACAAGAATCTCTGGGATACATTTAAAGCAGTGTCTAGAGGGAAATTTATAACACTAAATGCCCACAAGAGAAAGCAGGAAAGATCTAAAATCGACACCCTAACAACACAATTCAAAGAACTAGAGAAGCAAGAGCAAACAAATTCAAAAGCTAGCAAAAGACAAGAAATAACTAAGATTAGAGCAGAAGTGAAGGAGATAGAGACATGAAAAATCCTTCAAAAAAATCAGTGTATCCAGGGGGTGGATTTTTGAAAAGATCAACAAAATAGATAGACTGCTAGCCAGACTAATAAAGAAGAAAAGAGAGAAGAATCAAATAGATACAAAAAAAAAATGATAAAGGGGACATCACCACCAATACCACAGAAATATAAACTACCATCAGAGAATACTATGAACACTTCTATGCAAATAAACCAAACAATCTAGAAGAGATGGATAAATTCCTGGACACTTACACACTCCCAAGTCTAAACCAGGAAGAAGTCGAATCCCTGAAAAGACCAGTAACACAGTCTAAAACTGAGGCAGCAATTAATAGCATATTGACCAAAAAACGTCCAGGAACACATGGGTTCACATCTAAATTCTACCAGAGGAACAAGAGGAGCTGCTACCATTCCTTCTGGAACTATTCCAAACAATACAAAAAGAGGGAATCCTCCCTGACTCATTTTATGAAGCCAACATCATCCTGATACCAAAACCTGGCAGAGACACAACTAAAAAGGAAAATTTTAGGCCAATATCCCTGATGAATATTGATGCAAAAGTCCTCAATAAAATACTGACAAACTGAATCCAACAGCACATCAAAAAGCTTATCCACCATGATCAAGTCGGCTTCATCCCTGGGATGCAAGGCTGGTTCAATATATGCAAATCAATAATTACAATCTATCACATAAACAGAACCAAAGACAAAATCCAAAGGATTATCTCAATAGATGCAGAGAGAGTCTTTGACAGAATTCAACAGCCCTTTATGCTAACAACTCTCAATAAACTAGGTATTGATGGAACGTATCTCAAAATAATAAGAGCTATTTATGACAAACCCACAGCCAATATCATACTGAATGGGTAAAAACTGGAAGGATTCCCTTTGAAAACTGGCACAAGACAAGGATGCCCTCTCTCACCACTCCTATTTAACACAGTACTGGAAGCTCTGGCCAGGGCAATCAGGCAAGAAAAAAAAAATAAATAAAGGGTATTCAATTAGGAAAAGAGGAAGTCAAATTGTCTCTATTTGCAGACGACATGATTGTAGATTTAGAAGACCCCATCATCTCAGCCCAAAATCTCCTTAAGCTGATAAGCAATTTCAGCAAAGTCTCAGGATACAAAGTCAATGTGCAAAAATCACAAGCATTCCTACACACCAGTAACAGACAAACAGAGAGCCAAATCATGAGTGAACTCCGATTCACAATTGCTACAAAGAGAATAAAATACCTAGGAATACAACTAACAAAGGATGTGAAGGACCTCCTCAAAGAGAACTACAAACCACTGCTCAAGGAAATAATAGAGGATATGAACAGATGGAAAAACATTCCACGCTCATGGTTAGGAAGACTCAATATCATGAAAATGGTCATACTGCCCAAGTAATTTACAGATTCAATGCTATCCCCATCAAGCTACATTGACTTTCTTCACAAAATTGCAAAGAATCACCTTAAATTTCATATGGAACCAAAAGAGAGCCCACATAGCCAAGACAATCCTAAGGAAAAAAAGAAAGAAAGAAAGAGAGAGAGAAAGAAGGAAAGAAAGAAAGAGAAATAAATAAAGGAAGAAAGGAAGGAAGGAAGGAAAGAAAGAAAGAGAGAGAGAGAAAGAAAGAAAGAAGGAAAGAGAAAGAAAGAAAGAAAGAAAGAAAGAAAGAAAGAAAGAAAGAAAGAAAGAAAGAAAGAAAGAAAGAAAGAAAGAAAACAAAGCTGGAGGCATCACACTACCTGACTTCAAACTATACTACAAGCCTACAGTAATCAAAACAGCATGGTAATGGTACCAAAACAGAGATATAGACCAATGGAACAGAACAGAGGCCGCAGAAATAACATCACACATCTACAACCATCTAATCTTTGACAAACCTGACAAAAACAAGAAATGGGGAAAGGATTCCCTATTTAATAAGTGTTGTTGGGAAAACTGGCTAGCCATATGCAGAAATCTGAAACTGGATCCCTTCCTTACACCTTATACAAAAATTAATTCAAGATGGATTAAAGATCTAAATATAAGACCTAAAACCATAAAAACCCTAGAAGAAAACCTCGGTAACACCATTGAGAACATAGGCATGGGCAAGGACTTCATGACTAAAATACCAAAAGCAATGCCAACAAAAGCCAAAATTGACTAATGGGATCTAATTAAACCAAAGAGTTTCTGCACAGCAAAAGAAACTATCATTAGAGTGAACAGGCAACCTAAAGAATGGGAAAAATTGTTTGCAATCTACCCATCTGATAAAGGGCTAATATCCAGAATCTACAAAGAACTTAAACAAATCTACAAGAAAAAAAACATAACAGCCCTATCAAAAAGTGGGCAAAGATATGAACAGACACTTCTCAAAAGAAGACATTTATTCAACCAACAAACATGAAAAAAAGCTCATCATCACTGATCATGAGAAATGCAAATCAAAACCACAATGAGATACCATCTAATGCCAGTTAGGATGGTGATCATTAAAAAGCCAGGCAACAACAGATGCTGGAGAGGATGTGGAGAAATAGGTACGTGTGCACATGTACCCCAGAACTTAAAGTATAAAATAAATAAATAAATAAAAAGGAATACACTGCAAAAAGAAAAAAGACAATGTCACCAAGCTCAAAGCACCTGCTTCTTAGCAACCAGTATTGCACACAGCTTTTACATTGTTGGTGGAAGTGTAAATTATTTCAACCATTGTGAAAAGCAGTGTGGTGATTCCTCAAGGATCTAGAACTAGAAATACCATTTGACCCAGCAATCCTGTTACTGGGTATATACCCAAAGGATTATAAATCATTCTATTATAAAGACACACGCACACATATGTTTATTACAGCACAGTTCACAACAGCAAAGACTTGGAACCAACCCAAATGCCCATCAGTGACAGACTGGACTAAAAAAAAAAAATGTGGCACATATACACCATGGAATACCATGCAGCCATAAAAAAGAATGAGTTCATGTCCTTTGCAGGGACATTTATGAAGCTGGAAACCATTGTTCTCAGCAAACAAGCACAAGAATGGAAAACCAAACATTGCATGTTCTCACTCATAAGTGGCTGTTGAACAATGAGAACACATGGACACAGGGAGGGGAACATCACATACCAGGGCCTGTCAGAGGGTGGTGGGCTAGGGGTGGGATAGCACTAGGAGAAACACCTAATATAGACAGTGGGGTGATGGATGCAGCAAACTGCCACTGCACGTGTATAACTATGTAAGAAACCTGCATGTTCTCCACATGTACCCCAGAACTTAAAGTATAAAATAGATAGATAGATAGATAGATAGATAGATAGATAGACAGACAGATAGGAATATATTGCAAAAAAAAAAAAAAAAAAAAGAAAGAAAATGTCACCTAAGTCAAAGCACCTGCTTCTTAGCAACCAGTATTGCACAAAGCTTTTGCCCTGACTATATAGTATAGATTTCCTTCTCTCCTCGCCTCTTTTTAAAAGACAAAAATAGTAATAATAACAATTTATTTTTAACATCTGAAGTTTAGTCTAAGTCATCTCATGTACAGTCTCCCAGAATGCAGACTGAACAAAAATCTCTCTCCTTCCTTAGATATTGAGTCTTCCCTTTGGGGAAGTCATTCTTAGAAAACAAAGGAGATTGTTTAGGGGTAGAAGAGTTCCCATGAATCTTTTAAAGTGCTTGAGTACTGAGATCTGGACTCTCAAATGGTTTGACAGGAAATTTACCCTGTTTCTTTAGCTAGTGTGGTATCAGCACAATAATTTGTAAAATTAGCTGGGGTTAGGAATGCAGTAGGACATGAGTCCAGTGTGAAATGTAATAACCAAAACTATGACATTTGCCTGAAATGCCCCAGTATGGCCCTACTGGGTGTTTATGGAAGACACCCATTTAGATTAATCAGTAACCACGCCTTACTGTTTGTAAATAATTCTGAATATTAACCCTGGGAAAAATTAAAACTATGGTTCAATGAATAGTTTCATGCTTAGTCTACTAGCTAAGCTGATACCTATAGATATTAAAAATGGTATTTTATTCCTCTTAACTGGGTGGCAAGCTTTGAATGATAGCTAACCACTAGCTGGCAAAAAAATCCTGAATATGATACACTGAATCATCTCCCACCAAATCATGCATTTTTCAAGTGTAGGCATTCATTACCCAGGGAAATTGTTCCCAGATAAAGGTCACATTAAGTGGTATAAAAAGGGACCAAAATTTCATAATAAATGAGAGGGAGAGGAAGTAATTCAGGTTTTATTTTACAAAATGAAATTTTTAAAAAATGAAATTACTTCCATTTTTATTTCATATGTTAAAAAAATCTAAGTCATAATTACCTTGTAATTATTGGGACAAAAATGAATCAGCTTTTAATTGTATTTAGAGAAACAAAATTTGTCTAATAAATTTTATGAAAGTGAATACAATAGCCTTCATTTCAAGACACTTTATCTGGGTGTTTTGTAAAAATATGGCATTTAACAATTTCTTTCCAAGAGCATCTCTTAATCCTTTGATAGCCAAATCATTCCCTTTTGAAACATTATAATTACTGTGTTTGTTTTGCTTTTTTTCATTTGTTAGCTGGCCTACTATCTGATCAATAGGTCTGAATAGGAATCAAGCAGTTCTCTAAACATCATTTTCATGGATATCATTAAATTTTGCTTCAGTAAGTAGAATTCTAAGACCAACCCCAAGATTCCTGTCCTGTGGTGTACATGAACTGTATTATTTCCTCCTCATAAGTGAGAGTGGGGACTGTACATATGATGGGATAGTAACACCTGTAATATGTTATTCTTTTTGTAAGTCTCTGTTGCAGCCAACTGGAGTGAGCTCCTCTTGTTGGCCTTGGAGAAGCAATCGGCCATGTGTGAACTGCTTATAGAATTTGAATATCTGTCCTCTCCAAATCTCATGTTCAAATTTGATCTCCAGTGTTGAAGGTTGGACCTAATAGGAGGTGTTTTGGTCATGGGGACAGATGCCCCATGAATTGCTTGGTGCCATTTTCCCAGTAATGAGTTCTTGCCCTATTATTACCACAAGATCTGATTGTTAAAGAGCCTGGCACCTCTTCCTCTTTCTCTCTTGCTCCCTCTCTCACCATGTAACATGCCTGCTCCCCTTCACCTTGCACCATGAGTAAAGCTTCCTGAGGCCTCACCAGAAGCCAAACAGATGCTGGTGCCATACAAGTACAGCCTGCAAAACTCTGAGCCAAATAAACCTATTTTCTTTTATAAATTACCGAGTCTCAGATATTCCTTTATAGCAATGCAAAAATGGACTAAGACAGCTGTCCATGGAGAGGGTCACGTGCAAAGACAAGAGGGTAGTCTCTAAAAGCTGAGAATTATCCCTGCTGACAACCAGCAAAGAAATGGGGACTTGAGTCCTATAATCACAAGGAACTGAATCCTGCCAACAACTAGTGTGTTCGAAAGACAACCACAAATCTCAGATGAGATCAGAGTCTCAGCTAACACTATAATTTCAGACTCACGAGATTCTTGATACCCTAAGCAGAGGACTCAGCTAACCCATGCCAGGGTTCCTGCCCCATGGAAACTGTGAGATAGTAAATGTGTGTTGTTTTAAGCCACTAAGTTTGTGGTGATGTCTCATGCAGCAATAGAAAGCTAATATGCCTGCATTATTAAAGTATTTATATTATATGGTCAAATGTTTAGAGAAGCTCTCTATTATAAAAAATTGGCAGAGTTGTTGGCAAGATAAATAGCAAAGAACGTGTTTCTGAGTGAGAACAAATTTTATAAATGGTCAGCTTGTTAACAAATATTTTATCAAATATTTTATCTTAAACACACTATTTTGTCATTGTTGAAAGTGTAAATCAAAAATTTTAGGGTAGGGATTCTATCTTAAAGGTGGGGAAACAGTGTTTTCATGTCCCTTGACTTATAGTTACAGGGTTGTTTAGGGAAGCAAAAATGATAGAGAATTAATCTCTCTGCCTATTCTTTCTTCTTTCTCCCTCACTTTCACAGGTTTTTATCCCAAGGGAACTCTTTAATAAACATTCTATACAACACATTCTGTCGCAGAGTCCTCAGAGCTGGCTTCCCAGGAAACCCAACCTGCAAACCCAAACTTCTACAATGAATTCATATGCAGTTTATTCTAAAAGATCTGTGCGCGCGCACACACACACACACACACACACACACTTCTCATCCTATTGCTCTTCACTTCTTCCTTCATCTCTGTGCTGCAATTTGAGATCTTTTTTTTTCTCTTGAGTAATTTGTTAGGTCTTTTACAATGAGTCTGTTGCTCAAAAATTCTTTTAGTATTTATTTGTATAAAAAGCCTTAATTTTGTATTTATATAAAATTTTATTTGACATTTTATTATAAATTGACTGTTATTTCTTTCCATGTATTTCAGGTATGGTTCCATTGTCTTCCGACTTCCATCATTTATGTTTAGAAGTCAGTGTTGGTTTTGGCTTCTTTGCGAGTAATTTGTCTTTTTTCTTTGTCTACTTTTCTTTTTTATTTTGAAATAATTTAAAAGTATAAAAAATTTGTATACACACACAACAAACGAAGTCACATACTTATATCCTAGTTTTATAAACTAATTGATAATTTGTTGTAAATTTAAGTCAATGATCTTAAAATCTCTCTATTTTCTCTTTTCTTTTTATATCTTTCTTATATTAAATATTTTTATTATTACATTTTCCTTCTCTATGATCTCATTAGTTATATATTCTTACCTTATAGTTGTTTTCCTTGAAATCACAATATCCATTCTTAATGTATCCAAGTCTAATACAAATGAGTATCTCAGCTGTTTCCCAAAAAACTTAAAGATGTGCAAGCACTTTAACTTCATTTAACTCCCTCCTGCCTTTTCATGTTACTGTGTTTAGATATATACTCCATTAGAGAAATCTGTCCATTTTCCTATTGAGTTGCCTCTTTTCCTTAATAATTTGTAGTAGTATTTTTTTCATCTTTAACATTCTGGATATTAGTAATTTATCAGTTTTATGTATTGCAAATATTTTCTCCCAACCTATGCTTTTCTTGTTTTAATGGCTTTATTGAGGCATAATTGACATATAATAAATTACACATATTTATGTGTACAAGTATGTTCACATACTTAATGTGTACAATTTGATGAGTTTTGACATATCCAAACAATCATGAAACTATCACCAAAATCAAGATACTGAACACATGCATTATCCTCAAGTGTTTCTTCATGTTCCTGTGTAATCCATCTCCCTTCACCCTGCCTCCTCTCCACACTCATTCACAGGCACCCACTGGTACGCTTTCTGTTGCTATAGATTACACTGCATTTTCTAGAATTTTATATGAAAGGAATAATACGATATGGACTCATTTTACCTAACGTTTTCACTCAGCATAACTATTTTGAGGCTTATCCATGCATGCTGTTGCTTCATCTCTTTTTATTACATTGCTGAGTAGGAATCCATTGCATGAACATGATAAAAATTGTTTCTCCATTCACATGTTGATGGACATTTGGGTTGCGAACACTTAATATTCGTAGTCTTTTCAACTTTAGTGGGTGTGAAGTGGGTGTGAAGTGATATCTCACTGTAGTTTACATTTTCCTGATGACTAATGTTACTGAGAACTTTTTTGTATACTTACTAGCCAAAGTGTTTGCACCTTTTGCCCATTTTTATTTGAGTTGTTAGCTTTCTTTTTTTTTTATCTTTTAGTTTGTTGATTCTTTTTTTTTTTAATTGCATTTTAGGTTTTGGGAGTTGTTAGCTTTCTTACTGAACTGTAAGAGTTCTTTGTATATTATTGATATAAGTCCTTTGCCATATAGATACATAGATAATATTTTTCCCAGTCTATGACTTGTCTTTCAAAGAAAAGAGTCTTTTTTCTTTTATTTTTTTCTGTACATCTCAGTAGCAGCAAATCATGCTCTGAGAGTTACTGAGTAAAACCTAGAATCCAAGCTCAATTGTTTATGCTATTATTTGAAAAAGAATAATAACTCTTCTGTGTTCCCACCAGTGAAGTATTTACACAATATCTCCCTGATGTCAAATAAAATACTGTCTTGAATAGCACAAAGGGCTTTTATTTCATTGTCATGAAGTTGTTGACTTTATAATACAAGCATCTCAAAAGTAGTGAAGTTGTTATGCTGGAAGTCTATGACGGATTTAAAGTTCAGAAGTTATCAGCTGTAATTAATAAATTGACCTCACTCTGCAAAAAACATTTTCAGAAACTATCAAAAAACAAAGACACTCTTAACTTGAAATATTTAATTTGAGGTTGCTACTGGGGCTTTCAGCTAAATTAGGCCTGTGTGAAAGTAATTCACTTCATTACCAGGGTCCTGCAAATTTTCCTCTGCAGTATCACTGATTTCATACTTCATTCACATAATTGTCCTTTATCATTTAGGCCATGTCCAAAATGTTCCAAAACCCAGCTAAAAGAATTTGCTCTCTGGCATCAACTGCAATGATACATCTGTAGAGAGTAAGTCAGAGGAGAGAGAGAGCAAGATGAGAGGGAAGAACACAGTCCTCCAGAAGCTGAGTTCTCTAAGACAGAACAAGATGACATGCGGGACTGCCAAAAACTCTCACAGGAGAAGAATCCACTTCAATGAAAGATACAACTCCATTTTTATCGCATTAAAATGACAATAATTGGAAGTGTAATATTAATATTAACTAGTGTGGTTTCTTCCCCCTTCAGTCTTCCTTGGCTGGTACTCACTGTTCACAGATTAGGCATCTAAATGCAAAAATGCAAATAATGACAAAAGAATTAATCCCTTGAATTCTAAGCTTTAAAAACCAAGGACTAGGCCTAAAGAATAAAATTAGTTTCTCCCTCCCCACTTTGACTTCCTCTCCCTCACTGTAACCTGAAAAGATAATTCTTTGAGCTGATATTCTCAATTAAAGAGTGAAGATCTGTGATGACTAAATGCAGTAAATGATTTCAGATTGGATCCTAGATGAGAAAGAAAACATTCTAAGGAAGACATTGCTGGGACAACTGAAAATTGTTGGATATGTATGTATATTAGTAATAATAATGCATCAATATTAAATTCCCAAATTTGATAAGGTAGAAAAATGCTTTATTCTAGGGAGATAAATGGTGAAGTATTTCAGGGTGAAATGTCATGATGTAGGTAACTAACTCCATTGATTCAGGGAAAAAGGAGAGAGAAAGACAGAGACAGAGAGAGAAAGAGAGAGAGAGAATAGAAATAAAGCAAATGAGACAAAAAAGAGATAACCATTGCTGTATCTAGATAAAAGGTATACAAATGTTCATTATTTTAGTCTTACAACTTTTGTGAAGGTTGTAAGGCTTTTTGGGGGTTTTCAAAGCTAAACACATTTTTATATGGGAGAAAAGAAAGAAAGAAAAACTAAATACTGAGATGCTGGTAGGGGACTCTCAGCAAAGGAGCTAGTGTTTGTTGCAAAAGGAGAAGTACTAAAATGCCAGAGTATGTTTGTGAATATGATAGCAGAGGAAATCTGTACCCCACTTCTCACCTGGATTCATGGAAGGCAGCAACCTTGCACAGAGGAATAATGTAAAAAGGGCTACATAGTGTGTTGAGGGACAAGAGGGCTGAAGGCAGCATCACCTAAGGCTTTGCATATTTCCCATACTGCAAAGGAATTAGTGAATGGCTGACAGTGGGCTTCTCTCCCTGATGCCATGATGCTACCTGCCACTCCAGCAAGAAGGGTAGAGAGAAAGAAATGCTCAGACTACTGAGTTTAATCTGGAAAGACTGATTTTACCTACAACTGACTAATTTTATTCCACATCACTAAATTGATTCCACAGAATGGCGGCTCTGCATTGATATGAAGTTCAGTGCTTAAGAAAAAAAAATGGAGTGTTACATTTCTTCTCTTTTTTTTTTTGAGACGGAGTTTCACTCTTGTTGCCCAGGCTGGAGTGCAATGGTGCAAGGGCACTATCTCGGCGCGGGCAGAAGTGTTACATTTTTTATACACCTGTGTTTTTGTGATATGAGATTCTATACTCACAGCAATATTTTCTAACAAACACATTTTATTTGGACAGTAGTAATTTAGTAGTAGTATTCTCTAATCTGTATTCTGTTCCCAGGGATCCCTTGTGATCAGTATTAATGGAATGGGGCAAAAAGAGAGAAGGTGACTTCACATTTATGAATATCGAATATGAGAGCTCAGCTTTTTGCATTCCAGCACTCAAACACCTCTTCCGGGAGGTGCCTCCATGTTGAGGTGACAAACATTTTTAAGTTGACCGATACATTTTAAAAGTAGTATGTAGAAAGGCTTTCTAAAATCAAAATCCAATTTTAATGATTACATAGTTGTTTCCTTAAGCTCAGGCAAGGCACCTTGCATATTCATAGAATTTTGGAAGAATTTACAGTTATAATTGTCAGCTTAAATTGTGTTTGAATGTCAGTCCTCTTTTTAAAGAAAGAAGAGACAAGAAATATTCCCTCTACTTTGTGTCATTAAGCTGGATCTTTACTTGGCAGCACTCAAGGTGGGGATTTTTGCAACATTAAGATAACAATCTCTCCTCTGTAGATTTTTAGTACCCCAGGGATTCAAAGATCAAGTTGCTTAGAGACCCCATGGAATTTGCAGAAAAAGCAAACTCTAATCTTGACATCTGTAATTAATGTTTTTATCTTACTCTGAAAGTTTAGTTTTCTGGCAGCTTAGCTGCTCTTTGGAGCGGAATAAGGCTCTTGCTACACCACATCCCACATGACTTTCCATCCTGAGAGTGGGGTGGGGAGTTCTGGGGCTCTCTACGGGCTCTTTTCTCTTGGGCTCAGTGTCAAGCTCTTCCTCTTGTTATGTAGTAGTTGCATATGCCTAGGGTTCCTTCCAATCAATCTTGCTGCAAGTCTCCTAAGCTAGGCTAATGCTTGCCTGGTTTCCAAGGCGTTTTACATTCAGGTCACTGACCAATTCATATGTATGCATAGGGCACAGGATCAACTGTTGGTTGTGAAAATATCTGTACAACATATTACTCAGTGAAATATGAAAATATCTGTATAATTCTGGTACAATTTAAATATATATCTTTCCTCCCACTTCCTTTTTAAGCTTCATTCTAAAATGATACTTTAGAAATAGGCTAGACCTGGTAGCTGTGATACAGAAATCCCAAAAAGATGTTCCAGCAGGGATTGAGTTGGCCTTTTAGACAAAAATAATGAGGTCATTGCTTTGTCGACTGCCATAGGCTTGCATTTCTCAGCCTCTATCAGTGACCAAAATCATCCAACAAAATGACTCCTTAAGTGCTTATGATGAAGAACAGCTACCAGGACACCCGGACAAGCATTCTTACACTCATATCTTCTGTGAATCTATCAGCCAACAGTTCCCATGCTCAGGGTAAGGAACAGACATATTTCTTGTCAGGAAGTTTATCTACTGAGATGCTGTAGAATGTTCTTATCTATCATCTTGTACATCATATACCATAACTCTTACGGCTTATGACTTGTAGACAACACAAATAGCCACCTGAAGGTATCCTCATGCAAAATTCTGCTGTTGAAAAAATAACCACTAGTCTTATAACCCTGTGGCAACTCTTTATTTTCCCTAAATATTAATTTTTGTATATCAAAAATATAAATTTAACTAGAGGAACTCTAAATTCGAATTTTAGTCTTTCCTAAAAATGATTCAAGCAATACTTCTTTGTAAGGGAAGATATAAAACATTTGCTTGAATTCAAGAAAGAATAATATCTGAGCATTTCGAACACTGTATCCATTGGGAATATGTATGACTGCAACTAATGAAAAAGTAAACAGTGGCTTAAAGAAATAAGGTTTTCTTTTCCCTTATAACAAGACGCCTGGAGGTAGACTTTAGCTGGCTTTTGCTCAGCAGCATCACAATGTTAGCGTCAGCATATTCCTTGATCTTTCCCTTATCTTGTCACCTGAAGTTCACAAACTGGCTGCCACAACTGCAAAAATCATGTCCTCACGACTGACTGAAGAGCTGGAAGATTAGTAGACACAGAATGAGTGCCATCCAGGTTTGATCTATTTGGGGGGAAAAAAGTATTTTATAGAAGCTCCTGCAGCAGCCAACTTCTTTGGTTTCATGTGTCACATGACCAACTCTAGGTCTAAAGTGCCTGTGACTTCACTTCTCCAGCCTGAATAGTGGAAATCCCAGTCTTTTCAATGGTTTTTGGGTCAGACAAGCAACCATGTCTACCACAATAATTTCTGTATTATATCTTTGTATCCCTACACGTCTCCCTAATTACAACTCCCAGGATGGTAATCTAGGGTTTCACTAAAATAGAGACATAGAGCCAACATTAAACTATTAATTGAAATTTTTGAAGGTACTGGCTTATAGGAAATGTTAGCAGGAAAAACTAACGCCAACTGAGTCAAACAGGAATGCCTCAATGTTTGCCAAAATACATTAAGACTAGCAGTTGGCTGATTTTTTTAAAATATATTTTCTAATTGTAAAAGAAATACAAGCTTATTTACCAAGACTTTTTGATGGTAGGGAATTATAAAAAGAAAGTGAAACTCATCTAAAAGTAACTCCCTGCATAACATATTTAGTATATTCCCTTTAAAACATTTTTCTAAGGATTCTACATATTTTCTTCTTTTCTCCATTCTGTCCTTTCTGCAACTATGCTAGGTTCTTCTGAAATCTGCATTCATCTACTGAATACATCCTCATTCCCTTTGCATATGGTCACTGTGTTACATCCCATTATGAAGTGTCAGTGTTAAGAACACAGATCACTCCAGACTATCTGGGTGTCACCTCCAACATGACCACTCACCAGCTGCATAACTTCTTTGTGGTTCAATTTTGTCATGTTTAAGATGAGATAATAATACTATCTATGTAGAGGATTGTTGTGAAAGTTAAACTAGTTAATCCCTGTAATGCACTTAGTAGAGTGACAGGCAAATAATAGTGCTCAATAAATGTCAGCCAATTTTATTGTATGGAAACATGTCAACTAATTTTATTAATCCTGAATTGGCAGATATTCAAATTATCTTAAAATATTTAACTTAATAAATGGTCCATCCATTAATATCCTTGAAAATACATCTTTGTCAAATAATGTCCTAAGGATACATTTCCTCAAATATAATTGCTGGGTCAAAGGATATCCACACTTTAAATTTTGACACTTATTTCCAAGCTGCTCTTTAGAAAGCATGTTCCAAGCTATGAAGGAAGTGCTTGTTTTTGGGTAAAGGAAAGTCTGTTTTCCGATATCTTTTCCAATTCTAGATATTAATTTTTGCCAAACTAGCAGTGAGAATTCTTATTATGCTTTAATTTACATTTATTTGATATGTAAAAAGGTTTACAATCTTCTAAATATTTTTAATCATTCATACATATATATATTTGTTTTTGAGATGAAGTTTGGTTCTTGTTGCCCAGGCTGGAATGCAACGGTGCCAACTTCTGCCTCCTGGATTCAAGCGATTCTCCTGTCTCAGCCTCTCGAGTAGCTGGGATTACAGGCATGAGCCACCACGCCTGGCTAATTTTTTTGTATTTTTAGTAGAGACGGGGTTTCACCATGTTGGCCAGGCTGGTCTTGAGCTCCTGACCTTAGGTGATCCACCTGCCTCGGCCTCCCAAAGTGCTGGGATTACAGGCATGAGCCACCGTGCATGCATGGCCAATCATTCATATTTTCAATGAATTATTTGATTGTATCCTTAGAGGCTTAATAGAATTTTTGTTGTAGAGGTTAGGTGACTTACATGCCCTTTAAAAATTTCAACCACAAAAGGGAGTCTGACAATGTTTCAAACATTTCTTTTTGCATTCTGAATAACTGCTACCAAACTTTTCTCAGTTTGAAAGAAATAGCTGGTTAAGAGGAATTTTCAGCCTTTGTGAGATGTGCATCTGTTTAGAAAAAGCTACAAAAAAAGGAAATAGTAAAAAGATGTGGGGGGAAAAAAACAGAAGAAAGCTATTTCAAATGAGAATGAGTTACTGAGTTATCTATTTGATTATTTTTTATTTTGATTATATTTGATATGTCCTGAATTGCCAGGGAGAAAGAGACTCTACTGTTTTGCTAAGAATTCCTGGTACAGATCTTTGTGAGGGTATAAACTACATAAAGGCAACCTTTTCAAAATACTTTCCTAGGACCATTTGCCTTGGTGTCACTTGAGGAGCTTAAATATCTGATTCTGGAGTTCAATCCTCCAGACACTAAAGATGAGAGTCGCTAAAGGTATACACCAGATAGCTGCATCTTGTAAAGGCCCTTTCTAAGAGATTCTTACATGCAGCAATTTTGAAAAAAAACTTTGGAAAATGCCCATTTAGTAACTTCAATTCATTTGTTCAAAGAGTAATTAAACTAATTACTGAGCACCTACAATGTGCCAGCCACTGTTCTGGAGATGGAACAGTAAATTAAGTCCATGTTCTAATGAGGCTTACATTATAATGAAGGAAGTCAAACAACAAAAAATATGCATTATTATGCAAGGTGGTAAGTGCTATTACAAAGACTAAAGGAAAGTAACAGGAAAGAGTGATGTGGGGTGGGTACTCCTTTAGGTTTATTAATAATCAATAACTTTCATTTGTCTCATTTTTGAACAGTAAAGTTACTTTAATATCAATCTTAGAGGCATTTCAACTTCTCAGTTCACCTGAGTTTGGGGCTGGTGCTCTCATCCTCAACATATCTTTGCTTCCTTCCACCCTCACCTATTCCTCTGGCCCTGTGGGATGTTAGCAAGGGATGGACTCAGTGGCCAAAGGGCTGGCCTTCTCCATCAATAGGACCATGAACAAACTAATGGACAGTAAACAAAGAGCCTAAACAGCAACCAAGCAGTGGTAAAATATGAACCAACGCAATATTTACAGCCCTCCTATACCTAATAAATTATCAGCTGAAATCTTCAAGAAGCACATAGGCCAAGACATGGTGGAAGTATCCAGCACGTGAAACAGCACCAGCAGCATGGTAAGGTACAGCTGCAGAGGTTCAGCTGAAGCTGCCAACTAACTTCCTGAGCATTCTATTGCTCAATGCTTGGGTTAAATAAGGGTCAGTGAGTGGGAGGTGGAAGAATAAGCCCAGACCTTCAAAAGAACTTGAAACAAATTTGGTTAAACCAAGCACTGTCAAGGAGCTTTTGGACCCTAAACCTGAAATGCAGCCAGAAACCCATACCAACAGCTCCTCTTTCAGAAGTAACTGCAACAGCAACAGCAATGGAAATATTTATATAGCAAACAGATTATTTCGCAGTTAGAGTTGACTATGCAGTTCTGGGTATACAAGTAGAAGTCTGTTGAAATAAGACCAGAGTTTATTCTCCTCCTTCTCCTTCTCCTTCCCTTTCCTTCCCTCCTCCTCCTCCCCCTCTGCCTCTTCTTTTCTTCTTCCTTCTTTCTTCTTTCCTCTTTCTCTTCCTCCTCCTTCTTTCTCCTTTTTCCTTTTCTTCTTCTGCTTCTACTTTAGCTTCTTTCTTCTTTCTCCTCCTCCTTCTCTCCTTCTCTTTCTTTTTTTTAAGAGACAGGGTCTTCCTCTGTCACCCCGGCTAAAGTACATAGAGTGCAGTGTCAAAATCATAGCTCATTGCAGCCTTGAACTTCTGGGCACAAGCAATCCTCCTGTCTCAGCCTCCTAAGTAGCTGGGACTACAGGCATGCACCACCACACCCAGTAAATTTAAAAAATTTTCTGTAAGAAAAGGAGTCTTGCTATGTTGCCCAGGCTGGTCTTGAATTCCTGGGCTCAATTGATCTTCCCACCTCAATCTCCCAAGTAGCTGGGATTACAGGCATGAACCATAGCACCCAGCAGAGTTTAACTGGTATCTGTGCACTGGCTGATCCACAAACCCTATGATATAAGGAAACCTCTCTTTCTCTCTGTCTCTTTCTGTCTCTCACACACACACACACACACACACACACACACACACACACACACACACACACACAATCTATCTACCTACTGATAGAAAGAGAGAGAGAGAGAGAGAGAGTGTGTGTGTGTGTGTGTGTGTGTGTGTGTGTGTGGTAAAGAGGCTGTGTACATGTACACTATTTTTTTCTGGGAATAATTTTTATAGATTTCATCAGATTCTCAAAGGAGACTTGGTCCCAGTAAAGCTTAGGAACTATCATCTTAGCTCAAGAATCAGCATCCTTTAGACCTTGAGCTGGAATATATAATTCAACCACAGAAGGCTCTTGGTTAGAATGAAAGTCATGGAATACTACTTCCACACAAACCCCAGCTACTGACACTCACCCTCAGAATTATAAAATGTCTCACGCCTTGTGAATTCAGTCCTTTAGACAGGAAGCTAAAAGTTCCATGTTTGTTATATATGAAGATCTGTATTTGGGATTTTTAAAAACACATTATTATGTTAGTTATCTGTCAATGCATAGTAAACCACTCAAAACTTAGTGGTGTTATTTTACTAATGAACTGGTAATGTCAGCGACGTGGATTGGGTTCAGCTAGACAATTCTTTTGCCTAGGAACTACAAGGCATGGGTTTAGAATCCCACAATGTTATTTTTGCCACATTCATTAGTCAAAGTACATGACAAGGCCAGCTCAGATTCAAGAAGGCTGAGAAACAGACTACTGTGGCCATCTTGAAAACAATCTTTCACACCTGCATGCTGAAGAATTTATAGTTAAAATAATATGATATCTGTGATTTGCTTCAATACATCCCAGAAACAAAAACTGGTGGGAAAATAATTAAAAGAAAAATGGCCAAAAGTGATAATTGTTGAAGCTTGATGATGGGCACATGAGAGTTATTTACATTAGCCTTTCTACTTTTGCATGCATTTGTAATTTTTTAATTAAAAGGTTAAAATTAACAAAACAGATGCTCTCTATGAAGTCTCATAACAATTATCTTTTCCCCTTTTACATGTGTGGACCCTGAATAAAGGGCAGTTGGTCATTGCTAAGGTCACTCACATAGAATAATAGCTAATATTTACTGGAGACATATACTGCACCAGCACTTCTCAACATCGTACCGTATCTCATTTAGTTCTCACAATACCATGCATCAGGTGGTGTTACTGTCTCCATTCCTAGATAAGAAACACCAGAAAGTTGCCCAAGTTCACAAAATAAGTAGTGAAAGCCTGATGTGGATCCAAGAAATGTGGCTTCAAGGCCTCCACTCTATGAAGAAGCAAAGCTGAGATTAGAATCAAGCTCTGTATGGCTCCAACAACAGGACCTCCCGCTCCACAGTGCCAGGCTGGGACTTTCAGAGCTGGTGCTTCCCAGGTCATTTTCCTTCAGTCTACTGCCTGTCTGAGTTTCCCTTCCCAAATCTACATATTGCACTTTAATACCCCACACTCAACAGGAATATGACTAAGCGGCACGGCCCATTTTCCATAGGAGAACACCTTTATTTTCTTTTACTAAATATATATCTGTAAGTGCTTTATAAACTGTAAGGTAATATAAAAGGTTCCTTGTTCTACAACTTAAGTAGCATTTTAAATGAACAACTATTTGGCAAATTATTTTTAAGACTCTCCAAAGAAGCTAAATCTTGTGGTAAAACTCTCCTTTGGAACTGTCCTTACCAACATCTGCAAGTTTAAGCACGTTTTAGTTCAGGATGAGAACTTCAGGGCAAGAATCATCATCGTATGGGGAAAAGCAAGAAGACTTATGAAGTGGGAGTTTGGGCTATCAAAGTTTGTTTCCAGGAATGACCTGAGAAAAACCAACTGGAGCAGCTCAGGATTTTTCAATTACTCTTTCTTCCGAATGGAGATACTCTGTGCTATGCCTAAGTACTCTCTTGTCTACGTGTTAGAGCCTCAGACACTCCAGCCTGAGGCTGTAGCTCATCAATCCTGACTATGAGGAAGTGAGAGAGACAATTTGCCAAAATACTTAACAGGAAAATCAGAGTGGAGGGATTTCACTGCCATGTCATACGAAATACCACTAGGCATTGCCTGAAGAGATCCTTTGTCCAACCCTATCAGCAGCAACGCCACAGCCCAGCTGCAATAGAGAGGTCTATAGATGCAGACTAGAGGTGTATGTGTTTGTGTGTGTATGTGTGAATGGATTCATGACTTGTTTAGAAACATACCAAAACTTAAAAAGGGAATTTTTTCCCTAAGAGTTAGTTGCAGATACAAAGAAATGTGACAATATTTTATTGAGATTCAGAATAAAAATTGTTCTTCTGGGATTCTAGGTATCTTTTTGTAAGATGGGCTTCTGTTCCTTCCCTGATAAAGGGAAATTAAGTAAAACAGTGTCTTCCACACATACAAGGCTTGTCAATAGTCTTCTCCCAGCATCCCAGCTGTGCAGAGAGGACATAAGAGAACTGAAGACATTAACTGATCGATAGCATGGAGCTATGCAGTGCTTTCCAATGCTTCATCTTTCTAAGAAATCAAAATTAAGGAGCATGAAAAAGTAGAATCAGCTAATTACAAAACTTAACATTATATAAAAATATAAAAAGAGAGAGAGAAGAGAAAAAAAGAAGAGAGACAGAGAAGCAATCTTCTTACAGACAAGCTCCTTAATCACTCAGGTTTCAAACCCAGCCAATTACAATCACACATAAAACAGTCAAATATTTAATAAAAACACAGTTGGAACTTGACCTCAAATACTTGTAGGTGCACTGTACGTATCAGGTTTCCCAGAAACAGGAGTCATAAAAACACATTATTTATCAAGAAGTATTTTCTCTCCCCATCCAAGTAAACTCTTCCCCTGGAAACTACACAGCTGTTGCCTTTGGGAGAGAGGCTGGGTTGCAGGTGCTGACTTTCCTATCTTTAAGTTCCCTGAAAGTAGGCAAAGGTAAATCAAAATTTGAAATCTTCTTAGCTTTCAGAATTTCAGAGAAACCAGAAGTCTGTACCAAAATATTGGGCTAAGTCGATTAGCCAGATACTATGAAGGGATCATCGTTGAGAGAGTTGGAACTGCTGGGTTTTTAATTTTAAAGTTGGTGCTACTCGGCCTAAAATGCACTCTAGGTCACAGCTCTCAGCACATGCCCCCTTGCAATCATGGCCACCAGACATTTTTCTCTCACTGTGGGAAAGTGTCAAATCCTTTTTCTTTGTGTGTGCATATCTGACTCACAGGAAATGGTTTTTATATCCCACTCATAGGAATGAATGAGGTGTGAGAACATTTTAATTTCATACAAATGCTTCATGTCTTTATCAGACTGGATTTGCTTTTGTTTCTCTTGCTTAGCTGCTTAAAAATTCCAGCAATTCTAAAAGTGATGCAGATTCATTATGGGAAATGTGTACAAAAAGATAATGAAAGCCAAGAAGCAGAGTAAGCCAACTAAAGACATGAAAAGACAACTACTGTTAGAATTGCCTGTTGCCTGGAAGCCTTTCTTAAAATAAATTTTTCATTATTAAAGGTCATCTTCGTATTTTCAAGAAAAATTATTTGAAATAATTCAGAATTTCATCACAAATAATTCTGATACTTATATAGAATCATGACATTATAAGTTTCATTGTTAATTATGCTTATTGTAATAAACATATAAAGAACACTGAAAACTAAGAAATAAGCCTGAACCAGAATCTATGTAATTGCAGGCAATTTAGGGCAATTAAAATAAAATTGGCCTTGGTTAAAGTCAAAAGAGATATAATTTGGGCCCCAGCTCTTTGATTACACTAACCCATAGTGTGATCAAGAATAAATTACTTGGCTGGGCACAGTGGCTCACTCCTATAATCCCAGCACTTTGGGAGGCCGAGGCAGGTGGATCACTTGAGGTCAGAAGTTCAAGATCAGCCTGGCCAACATGGTGAAACCCTGCCTCTAACTCAACATGCAAAAATTAGCCAGGCGTGGTGGTGGGCACCTGCAATTCCAACTACTCAGGAGGCTGAGGCAAAAGAATCTATTGAACCCAAGAGGCAGAGGTTGCAGTGAGCTGAGATTGCACCACTGTACTCCAGCCTGGGCAACAGAGCAAGACTCTCTTGACAAAAAAAAAAAAAAAAAAAAAAGAATAAATCACTTTACCACCATTAAGTTCAGTTTTATCTGCAGAATTAATGGGCCAGATTTTATTCCTAAGGTCCCTTCTAGCATTAAAGTTGTCTGATATTAGGTGAAGCAGATTCAACAGTTAAGCACCTCTTTGCTATATTTTACCTGTATAGGCAACCACTTCTGAATATTCAAATTACTAATTCCATTTTTCATTTATAGGTGAGTTTATCCAGATGATACTTTAATTCTCCATCAATGAGAACACAAAGAAGTAAGCCAACTTAAGAGTTATTATGTTGGTCATAAATGTATTCATACGCTAAGCAGACTAAATTTAAATATGACAGAAATGACTTTTAGAGCTACCATACAGTCAAATTTTTCCTCAAGCAGAGTATCAGATAGTCTATTGCAACATTAAGAACTTCATTTGCGGGGAGGATCCAAGATGGCAGATTAGACACAACTCCAGCCCAGAACACCCAGCAAGAGAGACGCAGAAACCCAGAGATCTCCTAGCTCCAACCGAGGGACCAGGTGCATTTCAACGGGTCTGGTCCAAGGGTGAGCAAAGCCCACTCAGGGCAGACTGAGGCAGGGAGGGGTGCTGCTTCACCCAGAAAGTGCATCTGACCAGTCAGTCAGAGACTCCACCTCTGGCACTCCAGTCCAGATACAGCGCTTCCCCCAAAGCCTCAGCAATACACAGAACAGGGGATCTTTGCCAGTCAAGCGCCAGTAATTACAAGTGCAGAGTTGAATAAGAGTCTGCAGACTGAGTTATCGCCCCCTCCCACAGCCCGGAGAGAGAGGGAGCTGTAAGCAGAAGTAGCTGGGCAGCTCCTACCCATGACCAGAGAGAGAGAGAGCTGAAAGGGGAAGACTGCCAGGAGCGGCTGGGTGGGTCCCTACCCTCCCCCACAAACCCCAGAGGGCTGAAACTCTGACTCTAGTGGGTTGCATAGCCAGTGCCACAGTCTGAGAGGAACCCTGAATGATCCAGCCCAGTGAAGGAAGGGCACAACCCACCACTAGAGGAGTGGGACTGGGCTACATGTTTTAACAAAAAACACAGGAAGCCTACATAGCAAGTGGACGGACGGCGACAACCCAGCAGCACCTACAGGTCAGTGGAAGAGGCGGGCCTAATCTCCCAGCATAAACAAAAAAAAAACACAGGAAGCTTCCCTAGTAACCTGAAGGAGTCCCTAGAAACCCAGTAGCGCCCCCACAGGCAGACAAGCGACCTCATCAAGCAGCTCTCTGACACCACAGCCAGGTAAGTCCACAAAGATGGGAAAAAAACCAGCGCAAAAAAGGTGAAACCACCAAAGACCAGAACACTTCTCCTTCAAGGGATCACAACTCCTCAACAACACAGGATCACAACTTGACCCAGAAGAAGTGTGAAGAATTGACAGAAACAGGATTCAGAAGGTGGATAATAACAAACTTTTCAGAGCTAAAGGAACACGTTCTATCAATGCAAAGAAACAAAAACCTTGGAAAAAGGTTAGACGAAATGCTAACTAGAATAACCAGCTTAGAGAAGAACATAAACGACTTAATAGAGTTGAAGAACACAGCATGAGAACTACGTGAAGCAAACACAAGTTTTAATAGCAATCGATCAAGCAGAAGAAAGGATATCAGAGATTGAAGATCAACTCAATGAAGTAAAAAGAGAAGGCAATACAGGAGAAAAAAGTGAAAAGAAATGAACAAAGCCTCCAGGAAATATGGGATTATGTGAAAAAACCTAATCTACGCTTGACGGTGTACCTGAATATGATGGGGAGAATGAATCCAAGCTGGAAAACACACTCCGGGATATTATCCAGGAGAACTTCCCAAGCCTAGCAAGGCAGTACAAATTTCAAATTCAAGAAATACAGAGAACTCCACAAAGATATTCCTCAAGAACAGCAACCCCAAGGCACATAATCATCAGATTCACCAGGGTCAAAATGAAGGAAAAAATGCTAAGGGCAGCCAGAGAGAAAGGTCAGGTCACCTACAGAGGGAAGCCAATCAGACTCACAGCAGATCTCTCGGCAGAAACTCTACAAGCCAGAAGAGAGTGGGGGCCAATATTCAACATCCTTAAAGAAAAGAACTTTCAACCCACAATCTCATATCCAGCCAAACTAAGCTTCATAAGTGAAGGAGAAATAAAATCCTTTACGGACAAGCAATTATTGAGAGATTTTGTCACCACCAGACCTGCCCTACAAGAGCTCCTGAAACAAACACTAAGCATGGAAAAGAACAAGTACCAGTCACTGCAAAAGCAAACCAGTTGGCAAAGACCAAAAATGCAATGAAGAAAATGAGTCAACTAATGAGAAAGAAAACCAGCCAGTAACAAAATGGCAGGATCAAATTCACACATAACAATATTATCATTGAATGTAAATGGCCTAAACACCCCAATCAAAAGACAGACTGGCAAACTGGATAAAATGTAAGAACCCATCGGTGTGCCATATTCAAGAAACTCATCTCACATACAAAGACACACATAAACTCAAAATAAAGGGATGGAAGAAGATTTACCAAGCAAATGGAGAACAAAAAAAAAGCAGGGGTTGCAACCTTAGTCTCTGATAAAACGGACTTCAAACCAACAAAGATCAAAAGAGATAAAGAAGGACATTACATAATGGTAAAAGGATCAATCCAACAGGAAGAGCTAACTATCCTAAATATATATGCTGCCAACACAGGAGCACCCAGATACATAAAGCAAGTTCTTAATGACCTAAAACAAGATTTAGACTCCCACACAATAATAGTGGGAGACTTCAATACTCCACTGTCAATATTAGACAGATCAACAAGACAGAAAATTAACAAGGATATCCAGGACTTGAGTGCAGAGCTGGACCAAGTGGATCTAATAGCCATATGCAGAATGCTCCACCCAAATCCACAAAATATACATTTTTCTCAGCACCACATTGCACTTACTCTAAAATTGACCACATCATTGGAAGCAAATCACTCCTCAGCAAATGCAAAAGAACAGAAATCATAACAAACAGTCTATCAGACCACGGCGCAATCAGACTAGAACTCAGGATCAAGAAACACACTCAAACCTGCACAACCACTTGGAAACTGAACAACTTGCTTCAGAATGTTGACAGGATAAACAATGAAATGAAGGCAGAAATAAAGATGTTTTTTGAAACCAACAAGAATGAAGATACAACTTACCAGAATCTCTGGGACACCTTTAAAGCAGTATCGAGAGGGAAAGTTATAGCAATAAATGCTCACCATAGAAGAGAAGAAAGATCTAAAATCGACATCCTATCATCAAAATTGAAAGAACTAGAGAAACAAGATCAAAAAAACTCAAAAGCTAGCAGAAGACAAGAGATAACTAAGATCAGAGCAGAACTGAAGGAGATAGAGACATAAAAAACCCTTCAAAAAATCAATAAATCCAGGAGCCGATTTTTTGAAAAGAGCAACAAAATAGACAGACCGCTAGCCAGATTAATAAGAAAGAAAAGGGAGAAGAATCAAATAGATACAATAAAAAACGATAAAGGGGATATCACCACTGATCTCACAGAAATACAAACTACCATCAGAGATTACTACAAACAGCTCTACTCACATAAACCAGTAAACCAGGAAGAAATGGATAAATTCCTAGACACTTGTACTCTACCAAAACTAAACCAGGAGGAAGCTGAGACCCTGAATAGACCAATAACAAGGGCTGAAGTAGAGGCAGCAATCAATAGCCTACCAACCAAAAAAAGCCCAGGTCCAGACGGGTTCACAGCTGAATTCTACCAGACGTACAAAGAGGAGCTGGTTCCACTCCTGAAAGTGTACCAAACAATACAAAAGGAGGGAATCCTCCCTAACTCATTTTATGAGATCAACATCATCCTGATACCAAAACCTTGCAGAGACTCAGCAGAAAAGAAAACTTCAGGCCAATATCCATGATGAACATTGATGCAAAAATCTTCAATAAAATACTAGCAAACAGATTGCAACAGCACATCAAGAAGCTTATCCACCATGACCAAGTAGGCTTCATCCCGGGGATGCACGGCTGGTTCAACATACACAAATCCACAAATGTAATCCATCACATAAACAGAACCAAAGACAAACACTACATGATTATCTCAACAGATGCAGAGAAGGCCTTCGATAAAATTCAACATCCCTTCATGCTAAAAACTCTCAATAAACTACATATTGATGGAACGTATCATAAAATGATAAAAGCTATATATGACAAACCTACAGCCAATATCGTACTGAACGGGCAAAAGCTGGAAGAATTCCCTTTGAAATCAGGCACTAGACAAGGATGCCCTCTCTCACCACTCCTATTCAACATAGTATTGGAAGTTCTAGCCAGAGCAATCAGGCAAGAAAAAGAAATAAAGGTTATTCGATTAGGAAAGGAGGAAGTCAAATTGTCTCTATTTGCAGATGACATGATTGTATATCTAGAAGACCCCATAATCTCAGCCCAAAATCTTCTCAAACTGATAAGCAACTTCAGCAAAGTCTCAGGATACAAAATCAATGTTCAAAAATCAGTAGCATTCCTATATACCAATAATAGACAAACAGAGAGTTAAATCAAGAGCGAACACCCATTCACAATTGCTACAAAGAGAATAAAATACCTAGGAATACAACTAACAAAGGATGGAAAGGACCTCTTCAAGGAGAACTACAAACCACTGCTCAACGAAATAAGGGAGGCCACAAACAGATGGAGAAACATTCCACGCTCATGGTTAGGAAGAATCAATATCATGAAAATGGACATACTGCCCAAAGTAATCTATAGATTCAGTGCTATCCCCATCAAGCTACCAATGACCTTCTTCACAGAACTGGAAAAAAATCACTTTAAACTTCATATGGAATCACAAGAGACCCCACATAGCCAAGACAATCCTAAGCAAAAAGAACAAAGCCGGAGGCATCACACTGCCAGACTTCAAATTATACTACAAGGCTACAGTAATCAAAACAGCATGGTACTGGTACCAAAACAGAGGCACAGACCAATGGAACAGAACAGAGACCCCAGAAGAAACACCACACATCTACAACTATCTGATCTTTGACAAACCCAGCAAAAACAAGCAATGGGGAAAGGACTCCATGTTTAATAAATGGTGTTGGGAAAACTGGCTAGCAATGTGCAGAAAGCAGAAACTGGACCCCTACCTGTCACCTTACACTAAAATTAACTCCAGATGGATCAAAGATTTAAACATAAAACCTAACACCATAAAAACACTAGAAGAAAA
>PVKV010027854.1:15616-25946 GCA_004027835.1 Alouatta palliata | reverse complement strand
CCGGGGGTTGGGGGAAGAAGTGATGCCTCTGGGAATGAGGCCAGGGGCAGAGGTTGGGAGTGAGGCCGAAGGGAGTCAGGCAGGAGAAGCGAGGCTGGGAGGCCTCCAGGAGTTAGGCCTGGGTTGGGGAGTGAAGGTGGGGAGGAGTGAGGCAGGGAAGGAGAAGGATCATTCTGGGGGAGTAAAGGGAGGGGAAGGAGAAAGCCAGAGGAGGGAGAGTGGCCAAGGGGCATGTAAGGCCTCAGGTGCTGAGGCAGGGTGGTAAGACTATGCAAGGGAGGCTAAGGTGAGTGAGGCAGGGGACCGGAGGAGTGAGGCTGGGGTTGGGGAGTGAGGCCTTGGCAGGGAGGCTGGGGAGAGCGAGACAGGGGATGGGAGTGAGGCCGCAGGGAGTGAGGCCATGAGGGAGTGCGGGGGTGGAGTGAGGCCAGGCTGGAAGCAGTGAGGCAATGGGGAATGAGGGGGTAGGCTCGGGGGCTCCCAACCACACCACAGCCATTCCGGAAGGCCCCTCCCCAGCCCCTCCCACCAGCCCGGCCGCCTTCGATGGGCACCTCGATGGCCTTCTGGTATATGCCTCGGGTGTGGGTGACCCCGTAGATCTCGGCCGCCCGCTTGATGTAGATGTTGAACATGTCGTACTGCTGCGCAGGCTCCACGGCCCTGGTGGCGCGCTCGTACACGGCCATGGCGTGCCGGGCCAGGCCCCACTCCTCCTCCAGCTGTGCGTACAGCAGGTACAGGGCTGTGCGGGGCAGCGGGGAGAGGGAAGTGCGGTCAGCCAGGGCCAGTCAGAAACCTGGCCTGCCCGCCCACCGCACCCCCTCTGCCCGCCTCACTCTTGGCGTATTTTGGTGGGCAGCCGTCCAGAGCCTGTTCAAACAGGTCCCGTGCCCGCTCCAGCTTGCGGCCCCCATAGCGGGCGATGAATTTGGTCAGGTAGGTGCTCCAGATGTCTGACACGTTGGGCCATTTGAACAGCGAGATGCCTCGCTCATACGCCTGTTGCCAGAGGGGGAGTCACATGTAAGAGCCTGTAGGTAGAGACCACCAGGCAGCTGGGATGTCCTTGGGCCACACCTGTAGGGAGCCTGCCGGGGTCTCGCTCGGGCCCTTCCCTGTCCATGCCTCCCTGTGCCTAATGACAGTTATGGAGGTCTGTGCTCTGCACCGTCTCCCTCTGTGAGAACCCCAAGAACAGGGGTGCCATGAGACCTTCGAAGCAAAGTCTGGCCCCATAGGAGGTGACATTATGGGTGAAGGTGGGTGGCTCCCCAGCTCCACTGACACTGGCTGCCAGTCCCTAGGGAGGACGCCACGCCCCCAGAGAGATGAGCAGGCAGCAGCACGCAGGCGCATGTATGGCCTCCCCATTTGTGTATCTGCATAAAGCCCACACGATCCATAGAAACACGCAAACATGACCGCTCTGGCCTCAGGACAAGACCTCGACACGGAGACACGAAAGACATCCCATGGACCCTACAGGCCATCTCCTAAGCAGTGGGGCAGGGAGAGCCCACACACACTGGCACCAACACCCTCCCCACGAGTCATGGGTGTACATGGAAGCAGGACCTTGTGTCTGCTATGGGATGAACTGTGCCCCCACAAAACACTGGTATGCTGAAATCTTAACCCATAGTACCTCAAAAGGTAGATTCGTTTGAAGATGAGATCATTAAGTTAAACTGAGGTCGTTAGGGGCTACCTAATCAGTTATGACTGATATCCTTTCAAGAAGAAGAAATTTAAAAATTTCTAAATTTTAAGAATTTTAAAAAGAAAAAATTTTGCTGGACGAGGTGGCTCACACCTGTAATCCCAGTACTTTGGGAGGCCAAGGCAGGTGGATCACGAGGTCAGGAGTTCAAGACCAGCCTGACCAACAGCGTGAAACCCCGTCTCTACTAAAAACACAAAAATTAGCCAGGCGTGGTGGCGCAAGCCTGTAATCCCATTCAGGAGGCTGAGGCAGGAGAACTGCTTGAACCCAGGAGGCGGAGGTTGCAGTGAGCCAATACCGCGCCACTGCACTCCAGCCTGGGCAACAAACAAGAATCCGTCTCAAAAAAAAAAAAAAAAAAAAAAAAACCAGGAAATTTCCACAGTGACATGCACAAAGAAAGTGCCACAGAAAGCCACAGGGAAAAAGCAGCTATGCGTAAGCTGAGGAGACAGCTCTCCGGAGGAACCAGTCCTGCCCACGCCTCGATCCCAGACTTCCAGCAGCCAGGACTCGGAGAAGCTGGGTCTCTGCTGTTCAAGCCATCCAGTCTCTACTGTGTCTCGAAAGCCCCAGCAGACTTGTAAGCTGCCAAGGCCCCTGGGGAGGGGACAGCTCCATCCGGGGCCTCCGGGTCCGCCCCAGCTCCTCACCTTGAAGCTCTCCTCGAAGTACTTGTGCTCTTCCAGGAACATGGCGTAGTTGATGACGATCTGGGGTGTCGCGATGCGCAGGTCCAGGATGCGGTCGTACACGGCCTTGGTGGACTGCAGGGATGGGGAGGGGACAGGTCGGAGCTAGCTCTGGATCTGAGTCCGGGCCCCGGCCCTCTCTGGCCATAGGCAGCTCACCTGGAAGGTGCCGAGGCTCTCCTCCAGGTCAGCGAGCATGGACCACACCTTCAGTGACTTGTACACACGGTTCTGCACGGGCTCTGAGCCGTCGAAGTACTCGGCCCGGCGGGCAGGCAGCGCCGTGGCCTTCTGCGGGAGGAGAGGGCGGCCGGGGAGGTACTCAGGGGCTGTTCCTGGCCCTGGCCGTCCAACCTGCAGTCCCCATCCCAGAGCCTGAGCCCGTTCTCACCCGCAGCAGCCGCAGGGCCTCGTCATAGTTCTCGTGCCGGAGCTCCAGCTCCCCGCACTGACACCATACGCTTGCCAAGTCATCCACCTGCTTGAAGTTCACCTTGGTGGCCTTCTCCAGGATGACACGGGCCTGCCGGGGAGGGCAGAGGCCAGGCTGAGACCCTGCCCACCTGGACAGCCCCCACCATCAAGGGTCAGAAAGGCAACTGTGCACACAAATGTACAGGCACAAACAGGCATCTGTGCACACACAGCCACACAGAAGCATGCACCCAACCATGCACACACACACAAGCACAGGTACTCTTACACACACAAAGCACACACAACTATGCACACATACATGCATACAGCCAAACACGCACACACACACACACACACAGGCAAAGACACCCTTACGCATACACACAAGCACACACATCCATGCACACACACGTGCACACACATGCATGCCCCCAAACATGTGCATGCACACACACACCCTTACATGCACACACACAAGCACACACATGCAGGCACACATCTATGCACACACATGCAACACTTCCATTCACACACAGGCACACACATGCATGCACCCATACACACACATCCATGCACATGTGCACACGCGCACACATCCATGCACACACACAGGCACACGAAGCAGGGTGCTCACATCGTCCAGCTGCCCGTTGTCCTCATAAAACTTGGCAAATGCCACCCACAGTGTGTGGGGCTTGCCTGTAGCCTTGAAGGGGTCCACTGTCTGCACAGCCTCTGTGTAGGTGTTGATGATCTGAGACAGGAGGGAGGAGGTCATACGGGACTCAGGACCCTGCAGGTGACTGTGGGGGCAAGGCTGTGGCTCTGAGGGACAGGACCTGGAGGGTGCTGTGGCCCCTGGGGGAAGAGGCCAGGAAGGAACAGTAGCCCTGAGGGGTGGGGCCAAGAGGGAGCTGAGGCCCCCTAAGGGGCGGGGCCAGGAGAGCTGTGGCTCTAAGGGGCAAGGCTAGGGCAAGACAAGAACCCCAAGAACACAGATAGAATGAGACCTACTAAGCATAGTCAGGCCCCTAGGAGGTGACATTATGAGTGAAGGTGGGTGGCTCCTCAGTTCTGCAAAAAACTGTGGCCCTGAGAGGCCAGGCCCCGGTGACCCTCAGGGGCAGGACTAGGGCAGGCTTCACACACCTCCCGGGGGCGGCCCTGGTGCAGGGCGACACGCTTATGCCACTCATGCACATGGTGTGGGTTCTGGCGCAGCAGGACACTGTTGAGGAGGAGGGGCCGCCGGCTGATGAGCTGCTCGAAGCGGGCTAGGCGCAGCTCCAGGTCCACATCGTCTGGGAGTCACGGACACGCTCATGAGGGGCGGAGGCCCAGGATGCAGGTCCCCGCATGCCACCACCTCCGCTCCCAGCCCTCACTTCACTCCAGATCCTAGCCAAGTGCTCTGGGCCCTACACACTCACCTTGGGGGTCTACCTGAGCCCCGCCCCCAGCCCCAGCAGATACCCCATCCTACCCCACTGGTCCCCTAACCCTCTTGCCCTGCCAGGCTCTGCGCCAGGCCTGAGACGTGACCCCATTCCTGGCTCCTCCAAGACCCCCAAACCCCCTGCCTCCACGCAGCCTCCTTCCCAGCTGGCCCCCGCTGGGCCTCCTGGGGCTGCTCTACCTGAGACATGCCCCGCCCCCACCCGCCAATGTCCACTCAGCTCTCTCCCCACCAGCCGGGGCCCCCAGAGGCTGACCCTCCTCCTCGCGCCCCAGCTCTGAGGCTGTCTCCATCTTTGCGGCGATCATGCTCTCCTCGAACTGGGCGTAGCTGTCAAACACCTGTGTGAAGTCCCGCACGGTCATCACCGTCCGGATGGCCTCCTCGTACACGTCCCGAGCCTGCAGCGACCCAGGGATGGGGAGGTAAGAGGAAAGTGACACAGGGGACAGGCGGCAGCACCCTCAGCAGCAGCCCCACTCTGCAACCCGAGGGCCTTCCAGGCCCCCAGCACAGAGCCTCGGAGTCAAGTCTTCTCACCCCGACGCTGCTGGGGTGGTCCTAGGACCTCCTCAGTAAACTGGGTGACTGCCCTCTGTGCACAGTGACCTCAAGGCTTGACTGAGACACGTGTGTGAAGCACTTGGCACCCAACAGGCAGCCAAAACCCCCCAGCACCTATGGGTCCACCCTGCAGGGACCCTCACCTCAGCTCATCCTCAGAGGGCTCAGACTGCTCCAAAGCACCCCTCTCCTCTGCCTGACCCTCTTCCCCAGTCCACCCATCTCCCAGCTGCTCACCCACCCCAGCTCAGGCCCCCTCTCTCTACCCAGCCCTGATGGGTCTTACCCTGCTGCCTCTGACAGCCTTGGCCTATACATGTCCCCGGAAGGAGCGCTGGGCAACTCGTGCCTGCCCCCACCCCACCGGTGGCTCCCCAGTCAGCAGCATGGCCAGCCCTCTTTGGCTCGCAAGGATCCCAACCTATCTTCTCTCGGTTCCTGTGCCTCTCTGCTCTCGGCTCCAGCCCCCTTCTGCTCCCACTGCCCCAGGCTGTCCCCTGAGCTTCCCGCTCCAATGCCTGACAAGAGCCATAGTCAGCTGACCCCTGAGGGACTGGCCCTCACACCAGGTACCTACTCAGTGCTGTGCCTGCATCACCGTGCTGACTGGTTACAGGGAGGGACTGCCAACCTAACTTTACAAATGAGGACATCCATCCTTAGTAGCGGCAAAGCCACACAGCCAAAGGGGGAACTTTGAACGCAAGTCTGGCTGACTCTAGGGCTGGTATGCTTTCGGGAAGGAATGTCCCCCTCCCCTCACTCGGATGGCAATTGTGTGCAGGGATATGTACGTCTGTCACAAATACTATGTTTTCTTTTTTTTATGAGATGGAGTCTCCCTCTTGTTGCCCAGGCTGGAGCGCAGTGGTGCTATCTCAGCTGACTGCAACCTCTGCCTCCTGCCTGCCTCAGCCTCCCGAGTAGCTGGGATTACAGGCGCCTGCCACCACCCTTGGCTAATTTTTGTATTTTTAGTAGAGAAAGGGTTTCACCATCTTGGGCAGGCTAGTCTTGAACTCCTGACCTCGTGATCCACCTGCCTCAGCCTCCCTAAGTGCTGGGAATACAGGTGTGAGCCACCATGCTTGGCCTGTTTTCTTTTTTTTTTTTTTTTGAGACAGTGTTTCACTCTGCTGCCTAGGCTAGAGTGCAGTGCTGTGATCTCAGCTCACTGCAACCTCAGCCTGAACCTTCCTGGGTTCAAGCGATTCTCCTGCCTCAGCCTCCTCAGTACCTGGGATTACAGGTGCCCACCACTACGCCTGGCTAATTTTTGCATTTTAGTAGAGACGGGATTTCACCATGTTGGCCAGGCTGGTCTCGAACTGCTGACCTCAAGTGATCCGGCCCCCTCGGCCTCCCAAAGTGCTGGGATTACAGGCGTGCACCAACACATCCGGCCACAAATGGCACGTTTTCTGCCTGTGCATGTGTCAATGTACATCCCCGAGTGTCAGGAGACCCTGCCCTGAACCCAGGGCCCCACGCGCCGGTGTGCACCTTCTCAAAGTGGCCGCTTCGGATGTAGTAGTCGGCGAGTGAACACCAGAGCTTGCCCAGCTGGTCAGTGAAGCGGGTGAGGCCCCCACGGATGATGGCGTCCACGTTGAGGGACTGGACCTTGTCCGGGTTCTGGGAGATGAGGTCGCACAGCTCGTGCCACAGCTACAGGGCATGGGGCGGTGGGGGAAAGAGTCTCAGGCTCAGTCACAGAGCAGGGCGGCCCTCCCACCCAGCTCCCAGTTCCCGGGAGGCCCACCTGGTAGTTGGACTTGCCAGCCTTGGACACGAAACGCTCGTCGTTCACCACTGTGGCCAGGCGCTGTGCGGCTTCATCCAGCCGATCACTTGACTTGAGGTACTCGATGTACTCCTCTGCACTCTCGGGACTCAGCTGGGGACCAACTCCCCCCGCCTCAGGCAGTCAGTGGGGCGGCAGGGCTACACCCACATCCCAATTCAATGGCTCTGGGGCGCCCCCCACCCATTTACCACTGTCTTGGACAAAAGCAAGCCCTGTAAAACCAGCCTCAGCCCCACTGGTCCAGCCCTGGTTCCTACTGGTCTAGCATCAGCCCCATTGGGTTAGGTGCTTAACCCCCATGGGTCCAGCCTCAGTCCTGACTAGACCATCTTTGGACCTTCTGGGTTAGCTCTGACCCACAAGAACACAGCCTTTACTGCAGTGGTCTAGCCTCAGTCCCAATGGACCAGCCCTGGTCCTTTTGGGTTAGACTTTACCTTCCACCCATAATGGGTCCAGCCTTGGCTCCAATGGTCCAGCCTCAGTCCTGACTGGTCTAGCCTTGGCCCCTCTGGGTCAGCCTTGATCCCATGGGTCCAGCCTTGACTACGGTGTCCAGCCTGGGCCCCATGGGTCTTGCCTCAGTCCTGACTGTTCCAGCTTAGACTCCAAGTGTCACAGAACAGATACTGTAAGTTTGAGCAAACCACGCCACACTCCCACCCAGCTGGCGATTCTACTCTCCACCCTGCCTGCTGTACGTCCCCATAGTTCTCTCCACCTCTTATTCTTGGCCCTCCTCGTGGCTGTGGTTTTACTCTGGTTCATGTCATCAGCTCATATGCATCTGTCTTCCTAGCGAGACTAAAAGCTCCGTGCAGACAGGGAATGTCTTAGTCACACGGTCCTCAGCACCCATCTCTATGCCTAATGCAAAACTGGTATAAGCAAACTGTTTGGAAAATAAACACAAGAATCATGAACAACAAAACGCACGTGTCTCCAGGAGCCTCTTCCCACATACTGCCTGCTGGGTGGCATCCTACACAGAGCTGGTGTCCCAGTGAGGCTGTTTCTGGAAACTCTAACCTGGGGTACCAGCGCACCTGCTGGGCTCACCTTGAGGAAGCGCCGGTAGCCACGCACAGCTGTCTCGGGCAATGGGTGTGAGCGCAGGAAACGCAGATACAGGGGCCAAATTCGAGAGTGCTGTGTGATGGGCAGCGCCCGGAGGGCACGGTCGAAGGTACGGCGCGTGTGTGTGACACGCCCCTGGTCCATCAGGAACTGGCAGTAATCTAGCCACAGACGGGGCATCTGGGGGTATGGGGAGAGGCGGCTGAGGCTATGCCACGGACTCCATGACCTGGCCACAGACACTCGATGTCCTGTGGCTGAGCCACACCTAGGGCCACCACATAAATGCAGGGGGTCCAAGAAACCCCCAGCTCCAGGACTGACCCAACTTCCCATGCAGAGAAGCAACAGGACTCCAAGCCCCCATCCCTATTATGCTGACCCCAGCCCCCACACCCACCCCACCCACCACCATGGACAGAGCCCCACCTCCCCACTCATCCCCTCGCCCAGGCCCAAACCTTGTGCATGAACACAAAGGCCCTCTCATGACAGTTGTTGACATCTTCATAGGCAGGGTCGGTCACACAGCGATGCTTCACCTGTGCCCGACGTGCTTTCAGGTATCGGTACCAGAGTTTGTAGCTGGGGAACAGGAGGGGACAGACGCTGATTGGTCAGCTTTACGGATCCTCCCAGAACCACCTGCCCTGTCCCAGTTGGCAACTGTGGGAAGAAGGGGTATGGGGGGGTGGCATGTCTCAGCAATGATGGGACAGACTGGGACATCAGGGAAGGTGTGCTGACCCATCAAAGGATTTACAAGTCAGCGATGGAACACAAAGCAATCACCTGGGACCTATTTGCCAGTTTTGTTATCATTGAACCAGGTCAGGTGGGGGCTAGTGGGCAGGGCAGCTGGAGCCATTCCCACCTGCAAGGCAGGAGCTTGAGTGCCCGCTCGTACAGCTGATTGAGCCTGGGCTTCGGGGAGCCCTGTTTGAACTCAATGTAGCGAAGCCAGCATTTGACAGAGAACTGGTTCCGCATGATTTCTTCCTCATAGGGGAGGTCCTCTTCCTCCTGCCAGGGCCAGGGAATGGGAATAAGAGAGACCTACCCTCAGAGCCTGCGTGCAGCACCATCCCACTACTGGGGCTCAGGTCCAAACTCTGGACTTTTACCCAGATCCCACCACCCACCGAGGAAGTCAGGTCACTAGATGCCCAGACACCAAGACACTGGTCCAGAACTTTACCCTCAGAATTCGACTCCTCACAATCGAACCCAAACCATCAGACTTCTCAGTTGTTAGGGCTCTGGGCCAGGCATGAGTTCGCATCACCACCCGCTCTCTGCCCCAGATTATCAGACTCCTTAAACACCAAGGCCCTGGCCCAGATGCCAGGCCTCTGTCCTGGACACAAGACCTCACTTCTTCAAAACATGCCTCTTCAGCTGGGCACAATGGCTCACACTTGTAATCTCAGCACACTGGGAGGCTGAGGTGGTCGGATCACCTGAGGTCGGGAATCATCTGTCTCTACTAAATACACAAAATTGGCTGGGTGCGGTGGCTCACGCCTGTAATCCCAGCACTTTGGGATGTGGAGGTGGGCAGATCACCTGAGGTCAGGAGTTCAAGACTAGCCTGACCAACATAGAGAAACCCTGTCTCTACCAAAATTACAAAATTAGCCGGGCGTGGTGGCACATGCCTGTAATCCCAGCTACTCGAGAGGCTGAGGCAGGAGAATTGCTTGATAGGGGTTGCAGTGAGCTGAGATCATGCCATTGCACTCCAGCCTGGGAACAGGAGGGAAACTCCGTCTCAAAACAAACAAAATTAGCTGGGCATGGTGGCACAAGTGCCTGTAATCCCAGCTACTCGGGAGGCTGAGGCAGGAGAATTGCTTGAACCTGGGAGGCAGGGGTTGCAGTGAGCTGAGATCATGCCATTGCACTCCAGCCTGGGAACGAGAGGGAAACTCCGTCTCAAAACAAACAAAATTAGCTGGGCATGGTGGCACAAGTGCCTGTAATCCCAGCTACTCGGGAGGCTGAGGCAGGAGAATTGCTTGAACCTGAGCAGAGGTTGCAGTGAGCCGAGATAGTGCCATTGCATTACAGCCTGGGCAACAAGAGCAAACCTCCGTCTCCGGGGGGGCGGGGGAAGTGCCTCTTCCCAGATACCAGGCCTTTAGCCTCTCAGGCTCCCCGTCATCACCCCAGGCCCAGATTAACCACACCTTTATCTCAGCCACCAGGGCTCTCAGGTCTAGATTCCAAAGCACCAGCCCTGCTCCCAGGATCCCACTAGCCAAGAGTCTAGCTCAACTCTGCCCCAGAAGTTAAAAGCTAGGCTTTTATCTCATAAGAGGAGTTACGGTCCAGAAGCCAAGCCTGTAACTCTGGACACCAACTATCTGATGAAGATGTCACACCTCTACTCCAGACAGTAAATATTTCATTGCCCATAGCCACAAAAGCTCCACATCACCACGGTTCTTATAGCCGATCCACCAAGTCTTTACACAGAAACTGTAATGCTGTAGACCAGGCCTAGACCGCTATCAAAAAAACCAAGCCTTCACCCCGGAAACCAGAGCCCGGACTTCATAATCACACCTTTACTAAAGACACGTGTCATC
>PVKV010027854.1:0-15516 GCA_004027835.1 Alouatta palliata | reverse complement strand
TTCACCTCTCAAGATTCAGTTATGCCATCTCCCTCCTCTCCCATTCCCTGTACGCCCCCATTTCCGCCCCTGGCTTGGGAGGCTAGACACTTCGCTTTGACAGTAGTTTTCGACTCAGGCCCCAAAACACACCACCATGTCTTTACTCATGGCCACTCCGGTGCGGACATCACCATCCGGTCTCTGGCCCGTTAGAGTTCCCAGCCCAGCCTGGCAGCTTTGGCCTAAATCCCCTTGGCGAACACGCCCCGATCCCCTGCGGCGCCCAGGTCCCAATGCCCCAACGCAGGCCACCCCCGGCGACTCTGTGGACTCACGAAGACAAGGTCCGGCCGCTCGGGCCGAGAGAGTCGCGCCATCACCACCATTTTCCTGGACGCCCAGGCACAGGCGAGAGTCGCCCGTTTATGACGTCTACCAATGACGGCCCGCCCCTCCGCGCCAGACCCATTTTCTATTGGCTAAATCCTTCTTGACTGACAGGCCCGCGTTACTGGTCTTCGTTTCGACAACGCCAGCGACCGGAAGCAGATAGCGGCGCCCGAAGACTACGTCATCAGGACACACATTGGCCAATCAGCTTCAGTAGTGGAGCGTGCGAAACACCAATGAACTTCTGTCTTGCTGGAGTGTTGGCTTTGGGCGGAAGTGGCTTTCTTGACCGGGAGAAACGAGATGGGGGTGAAAGTGGAGGTATTTCGGGTCAGTGAATACAGGAGTGGGTTGGGAGGCTGGGCAGGGGATCTTCCTGGATCTGAGGATGAAGCTGGAGATCGGGGATTTTTCAAAGGAGGAGGGCGCTCCAAGGAGAAAGCTCTTGAGATTTGAGAGGAACCTTTCTGGTTGGAAATCCAGGAGAGGGGACGCTAGGTTGGGAGTTCTCGGATTTGGGCTTCTGGGTTTGACGGCTGTGAGAGGGCTGGTGTGAGGAAGGACCTCAGAGACGGGTGACCTGAGAAGGGGGCTCTAAAGAAGGAAGACTTAAGATCCTGGGGCAACTCTCGGGCTCGTGGTGGGTGGGTGTCTCTGATAGAAAGACTCCTGTAGACTTAGAAAAGTAGAGTTGAAGAGTGAGGCCTCCTGGGCTTGGGGGTGCTCCCGCGATCTTAAGTGGGGATGGGTAATGAGATCTCCAGGAGATGCTTTTGAATGTAGCTGGGGCCTGTGTGTGTGTGTGTGTGTGTGTGTGTGTGTGTGTGTGTGTCTGTCTGTCTGTCTTTGAGAGGAAGACTCCATTTCAGAGGGGACTTTCAGGAATTAGCCCTCCTGGATTATAGGACTTAGGCGTTAGGGCATGAGGCTTCTGTACTTTTGGTGGGAGTTCTGGAGTTCTTGGGGAGGCCCTGAGGAGGCGCTCCTGGACTCTGCAGTAGAATGGGTCCCCCAGGCTCTGAGCAGCCTCTGCATGTTGCTTGGGGCGTGGCAGGGGGCTCACCTCACCCACCCTCTGCCATTCCAGATGATACTCTACCTCACTTTCCCTGTGGCTATGTTCTGGATTTCCAATCAGGCCGAATGGTTTGAGAACGATGTCATACAGCGCAAGGTGGGCATAAGAGGAATGTCCAAGGGTTCATTCCAGAGTTGGGAGAGGGTGCGGGGCACCAATCTGCTGGGGACCCATGTCTGCTTCCCATGAGCCTACCTTGCCCTGGGTGTGGGGCTCTGGAGTCTCTTGACTCGTGTCCCAGTTGTGACTTTTCCCTACAGAGGGAGCTGTGGCCACCTGATAAGGTAAGCGATCTCCTCTTCTTCCTACCACAGGGATGGAGGAGGCTGGATTCCTGTGTCCAGGATGGGTTTCAGATGAAAATTTTAGGCCAAGTGCAGTGGCTCATGCCTGTAATCCCAGGGCATGGGAGGCTGAGGCGGTGGATCACTTGAGGTCAGGAGTTCAAGACCAGCCTGGCCAACATGGTGGAACTCCATGTCTACAAAAATATCAAATTTAGCCAAGTGTGGTGGTGGGCGCCTATAATCCCAGCTGCCTGGGGGGCTGAGGCAGAAGAATCACTTGAACCCAGGAGGCGGAGGTTGCAGTGAGCCCAAGATCCTGCCACTGCACTCCAGCCCAGGCAACAGAGTGAGACTTCATCTCAAGAAAGGAAAATTTTATCCTCGGCCATGAGTAGGGAACTGAGAGCAGAGGAGTGGGTGGTTTCCTTATTGTCTTCTTCTGGAAGAATGAAGTGGATCCCACTTGGACCCCATTGTAATTGGCAGGGGGCTTCCAGTAGAGACACTGAAACTTGAAGCTGTGGTCTGGGCAGGGTGGTGAGAGAGTGGGAGAGGGATCTAGGCCCAGAGGTGTGCGCCCCTCCACCCTTCCTTTCCCTCTTCACCCCTGCTTCCCCGCCCCCAGCGTCAGGAGCTAGAAGAATTCAAAGAGAGGATACGGAAGCAGCGGGAGGAGAGGCTCCTTCGTGCTGCCCAGCGAAACTCCTGAGGCCTCCAAGTGGGCGTCCGAGCCCCTCCCCTGATGAAATATACACATACTCAGTTCCTTGTTGCTCATGGAAGTGTTTTATTTCTTTTATCAGCTTTTGGGGGCCAAGTGAGGCCCAGAATGGCTCAGGCTCTCAGGGGGCTTGTGTTGGGGGCTGGGGGCTGCTGTTCCGACGGAAGCCAAGAGCAGTCGGGTCCTGAGGGGTGAGCAAGGGTTGGGGACTGAGGGTCCCAGCTCGTTTCTGTGCTCCGTCCTGTGGATGAAGAGGGGTCAACCAGGGGGAGGGCTCAAGGGCAGTGCCAGCCGGAGGTGGCGAACATTGGAGAAAGAGTGCTGGTGGGCACGTGTCCCACCTCATCCTGAGCACTGGTCTGTATCTGCCCTCAATATCTGCCATTTAGGGTGGTATGTGAGTGTGAGGTGGCAGGTCTTGGGGTCCTCGCTGGGGTCTTGATCAGAACCCAAGCTTCATGTATGTATGACATCAGCACATGTGAGCGTGCAGATATACATATCCTGTGCGTGAGCTCACATGTCCTCCTCCCTGGGATATCTTCCTAGGAAGGGGTCCTATTTTCTCCCTTTGGCCTCCCCAGAATCTTCAGACTTGGGGGCAGGAGCCACAGTGCCAGCCAGGGGTCTGACACTGGCATGGCCCCTGTATAACCTTGGTCCCCTCTACCTCCTGCTTGGGCCTTGGTCCCCCTATCTGAAGTCAGGGCAGAGGATGGACAGAGGTGGGGGAGTCCCTATTCCCTCCTGGCTAGGGTGGGGGGCGGAATCTGAGAGCACAGCCTGGCGGGTTTCTCCTCAGCACCGACAGAACATCACCTACCTTGGGCCCCACAGGCTGGAAGCCAGGCAGGCTGCTGACTGTCACACGTTGGTCATCCATGCGGCGGCCCTGGGTGCTAGCCAGCATGTCCATGAGGCTGTCCATCTCAGGTGTGGGGCCGCTCTCTGTGTGGATGTATACAGACTTCAGAGGACACAGCTGGACTGGGACCCCCAACCCCACCCCTTCACCCCTACACAGATGCTTCAGGTGCACCACCACCTCCCACACGCTGTGCCTCCAGGCCCTCCAGATGACCACTCACCCTGCACTTCCGCCCCGTTCATGCCCCGTGGACAGCACCCCTGTGCCCACGCTCACCGCTCTTGGTGGTCTGGCCCGGCCCGGCCTGCAGTGAACAGCGCTGCCCCTCCATCCGGTCCCCCTGCACGTGGCTCAGCAGATTGAAGAAGCCCTCCTGGTCTGGGGAGCCCGCCTGAGGACAGACCTGCTTAGTCTGGTTGGCCCTTCAGCTTGGGGGCCCCTCCCCAGCCCTCCCGGCCCGCTGGCTCCCACCCTGACCCTGGGGCCTGCCGTCCCCTCTTCCTCAGATCTCACCATGGTCCCTGCTGATCCCCTCTGCAGAGCTGCTCTGAATGAGACATGAGTCTCCTTCCCAATTCTGGCCTCCACCCCAGCGGCCCCAGCTGGCAGTGCCACTTCACGTGGTACCGCCTCAAGGGACAAGCTGCGATGCCAGCGTCCCACTGTCCTAGATTGGGGCCTGAGGAGTGTGGCCTGAGAGCTGGGACACAAATCGGGGAAACACGGCCCAGGAGCCACCCCTAGGTCCCAGCATCTCCCATCAACAGGGGTCCACACGGAGAGCTCTGCCCTCTGCCCTGGGGCCTGGCACTCAGACCTCCAAGCCCACCAGCCCCAGCCTGCAGCCATAACTGGATCAGGGGGTCCTGGGAGACTCACTCGCTAATTAGGTGCCCTACAAACTAATTAGTCTTGTCAATCATGGGCTCTGAGACCTTGAGCTGGGGTTGGGGTGGGGGCAGGGCCCTCTCACCTCCGCACAGGGGCCTGAGCCTTCCTCTGTCTTCTCCTCCAGATCCATCATGTCACTGGACTCCAGTCACTTTCCTGCTGGCCTCTGTCCCAGCCTGGTGCCAGAGAGGGCCTTTTAAACGTCTGGGACGTGGGGGTGTGCCATCCCCAAATCCCCAGCTCATGCCCCATCTGCTCCCACCCAAGCTTAAGCCCCATAAAGATCATCCAGATAATTGTTTGCCCACAACGATGCTGGATCTGGCATGGCGGGTAGGGGGCAGGGTGACCTGAGCTTGGACCTTGCTGGACCCAGCAGCAATGACCAGACCCCCAAGGACTGTCAGGTGTGGTGTCACAAAAGGCCTGAGCAGCGTCCCTGCAGTTGGAGAAGGCAGGATAGGGTGGTAGCCAGCTTGGGTGGGGGCTTGCAGGTGTCCCCACCTGGCCACCCAGGTCTCCCTGCTGGCTCCTGGAAGGGCAGCTGCCACCTGCAGTCAGTAGAGAAAGAGGAGGTTGGAGTCAAAGTCCCCTTCCCTGCCCCCCTCCCTCTCTGCATCCTCCTCAGACACCCCTGGCCAGCCTAGCTCCAGCTCTGTCTCGGCAGCAAGTCAAGGGGTCTCCTGGCCACCCTTCCCTCTACTCACTGTTCCTGGGGCCTGGCTGCCGGCCCCAGACCCCAAAACAAGAAAGTCTGGGATCTCTTGTCCCCATGCCACCCAGATGCCAAGTTGAGCTGTCTCCTCTCATCTATCACCCCAGCCCCAGGTGGGAACAGGAGGCGAGTCTCCCTGGGGACAGAGGCAGGTGAGGAGGAGAGGATGTCCCCGCTTTCTCCCCCAAGCTGCTGTGGCTTTCCCTCAGTGCCCGAGGAGAGGATGCCACTGGGAGGTCCTCATCCCCTTCCATATGGAAACTTCCATACGGAAACCAGTGGAAGTTTCATGTCAATGAATGGGCTGAGCTATCGCCACCTCTGCCCAAGGCTTCCCTGTTCCACCAAAGGCCAAGTTCACACCCTCTTCCTCCATGCAAGGAAGTGTCCCCTCCTCAGTGCATGTAGCCCTTTCCTTTCCTTGGACTCCCAGAGCAAAGTGTTACAGACCAAATGGCTTAGAGCAACAGAGATTTATTTTTATTTTATATACACACATATATATATATATATGTATATATATATATGTATATATATATGTGTATATATGTATATATGTATATATATATATATATATATTATAGAGATGAGATCTCACCATGTTGCCCAGCCTGGTCTCAAATTCCTGGGCTCATGCGATCCTCCCACCTGGGCCTCCCAAAGTACTGGGATTACAAGTATGAGCCACCATGCTCAGCCTTTAAATTTTTTTTTTTAACGGAAAATGTATTGAGCCAACGTTCTGGAGCCCAGAAGCCTGAAATCAAGATGTTGGCAGAGCTGTGCTCCCTCTGAAAAACTAGGTCTCAGGATCCCTCCTTGCCCCTCCCTGGCTTCTGGCAGTGGCCTGCTGTCCCTGGTGTCCTTGGCGTGTCATTGCACCTCTTCAGTCCCTGCCTCTGTGGTCACATGGCATTCTCCCTGTGTGTCCCAGTCTTCCTATAGCCATCTTTTTTTTTTTCCCCAGCCACCTACACAGAATCAGGGAGACATCTGAAGATCTTACAAGGCCACCAGTGATGCTGCGTGAGGGGCCACCTACTCCAGCATGATCTCATCCTCACCGCTAATATCTACAATGACCCCATTTCCAAATAAGGTCCAACTGGGAGATATTGGGGATTAGTACTTCATATCTTTTGGGAGTTGGGGTGGGATGGCTGGCCCTATCAACTCTCCCTCCCAGCAAGGAGTCAGGCTGAGAAGCTGGAGGTGGTCCTGGCTTCCATCCTTCCCCGACAGGACCTGGAGGGACCCTGCCTTCCCTTGCTCAAAACTCTTCCCTGGGCCCCAGTTGTTCTCAAGACAAAATCCAAACACCTTGGATTTGTGGAAGTGTTCTAAAATGGATTGTGGTGATGAATGCACAACTCCAAAGATACTAAAATCCATTGACTTATGCACCTTAGGTCAGCGAGTTACATGGTATGTGAATTATATCTCCGTAAAGCTGTTAAAAAAGGAGGAAGGGGCAGGGTGTGGTGGCTCACACCTAAAATCCTAACACTTTGGGAGGCCAAGGCAGGAGGATCTCTTGAGCCTGGGAGTTTGATACCAGCCTGGGCAACATAGAGAGACATTGTCTCTTAAAAAAAAAAAAAAAAAAAAAACTCAGCTGGGCAAGGTGGTGTGCACCTGTAGTCCCAGCTACTTGGGAGGCTGAGGTGGAAGGATCCCTTGAGCTCAGGAAGTCGAGGCTGCAGTGAGCTATGATCATGCCACCGCCCTCCAGCCTGAGCAACAGAGTGACACCCTGTCTCTTTACAAAACAAAAACAAACAAAAATGGGGAGGAGAGAGAAGAAGGAACAAAGGAATAGAAAAAGAAAGGAAAGGAAGAAATAGCCAAACTCCTTCCTAGGGTCGCCAACTGTCCTGATTTGCCTGTGACTGTCCTGTTTTTAGCACCGAAAGTCCTGCATCTTGGCACTGGGATGGGTCAGTCAGACCTCATCCTATAGAAGTCTGACCCCTACTGCCCCCACCCTCCCTCCCACCTTTGTAAGTTCGTGGCCCCTCCCTTCTCTGCTGGACATTGCTGTGGGGCTGCTTCTAGAATTCCTTCAGGGATAACGTCTAAAGTCTCCTTATTCAGAGAGGCCCTCGGGAGTCACCCTCAATAAAGTCCCCTCTTAACCCCTGCCTTCCCTGGTACTCACCGTCACATCAGTTTATTTCCTTTAGGGCAGCACTGATCCTTTTCTCGTCTTCTTTTCTTCTCTTTGAGACAGAGTTTCGCTCTTGTTGCCCATGCTGGAGTGCAATGGCGCAATCTTGGCTCACTGAAACCTCCACCTCCCGGGTTCAGGTGATTCTCTTACCTCAGCCTCCCGAGTAGCTGCGATTATGTAGGGGGAGATCCCGTAAGTGCCGGGGCAGAAGCCAAAAGCCTCAGCCTATTTCGTATAAATAATTAAGAAGAAAGTAACTAGAAATATGACCGTAGTAGTTATTAGCTATTCACATGTGATCTTAGTTATTCATAGGTGATCCTAATTATTTTACTAATGCCTCTCAAGTCAAAAGTGTGAACCTGGGGAAACACTGTGAAAGGAATGACCCTAAGGCAACACGCTTTAAGCCCTCTGTCATGCCCACATAAGGGCTGCTGGAGGGCGCCTTGGTGTCAGAGCTGGGAAAGTGCCCGCTGTTTAGCCAGCTAGGGAAGGAGCTAAGATGGCCGAGACGTCTCCTTCCCCAGAGGAGTTAGGAGAAAACTCAGCTCCTCCAAGCTCTTGCGGTAGGCCTGATGCTGTCAGGTAGGCCCGCAGACATCGGGGGGCTTACCTGTCTCTATGTGATGATGTGTTTCAGTGGTCACGTTCCACGTCCACTCTCATGTTCTGCTTCTGCACCTGGTTCCTTTTTTCTTAGAAGAGATAATCAGTAAAAGAATATGAATCTTAATGTCTTTGTTCTTTCCTAACAAGTTTGGAAAAAGTGCTGACACATTAGGCTCCTTACCTCATCTCCACTACCTGAAAGTCTTGAGCCCCTATCACTGCCACGCCCTATCTACCCTGCCCCCAGTCACCGAACACCAAGGCCATGCCCTACCTACCTTGCCCCCAGATTTGCAACTCAATAAATCGAGAGCGTCTAGGCATTCGGGGCCACTGCAGGACTCCACGATTTGGTTGGAAGTGGACCCCGGGGCCCAAACTCTCTTTTCTCTGTGTCTTGTGTCTTCTATTTCTACAATTTCTCATCTCCACACTAGCAGAGAGGGGCTCACAGAACCCTGTAGGGCTGGACCCTACAGGATTACAGACATGCACCACCACACCCGGCTAATTTTGTATTATTAGTAGAGATGGGAGTTTCTCCATGTTGGTCAGGCTGGTCTCGAACTCCTGACCTCAGGTGATCCGCCTGCCTCGGCCTCCCAAAGTGCTGGGATTACAGGCATGAGCCACCGCGCCTGGCCGCGTTGATCCTTTTCTATCTCCCCCAGGCCTCTGGGTCTGATTCACTCCCTATGTCCCATGTAAATGGCAGGGGGCTTGGTACTTTTATCAACACGACCGCGTGAAGTAACCAGCTCAGACCACCAGGAGTCTATTTGCACACATACCTCACACCTGAAATCGGAGACCTCATTTGTATGGGAGCTGCTGGGGCTGTGCTCTTTATACCACAGGACACAGCAGAAGCAGCCACTGAAATTTCAAGTCGAGTGTGGATGTGTGTGTGTTTGCAAGCATTTGAGGGCGTCATTCTCCCCATGTGTGTATCAGCATGTGAATTCGATTGTTGGCTCACGAGGGTAAATGTGGCTGCAACCGGAAGAGAGTAAGGCTGTGACAAGCGCTCCCTGGGGACAGGCTCCTGGCTGGAATCCCAGCAGGCTTACCCGTCGTGGACTTGGATTAGGGATCCCGCTAAGCCTCGGTTTCCTCCTCGGCAGCGCACTCCAGGTCGGGGGCACGGGCAGGACTGAATGACAATTACATCCAGGTGTCTGCACACAAGAGGTCTCCCAGCCTCCTGAATCCGTCAAAAGTTATCCAAGCTGCTGCTGCTTCTACACTTCGAAGTACAGAAGGCAAGTGGGTCAAGATCCCAGACCCAGACAGTGGCGGCCTGGTGGCATCGAGTGTGCACCGTGTATCCTGCAGGCAAGAGCAGCCCGGAGAAGCTGGAGGGGTTATTGCTCTGCGATCCCGCTTCGCACGCAAGCCAGGACGTGTGTGTCTGAACTCCCATCTGTGAGCGTGTCGTCGAGGTGTGCCCCTCCAGCGACTTCGTGCTCGGCAGCGCGGACGCACCTGCCGGTCCTCCCCTCAGAGACTCAACTTCCTAGGACTGGGCGAGAACCAATGGCGGGGTGGGGCCAGGTGCGCAGGGGGGCGGGGCCAGGGCCTGCGGGGCGGGGGCCACGTGGGTGACGCGCGGGGCCACGCCCCCACCTTGGGACAGACCCGGAAGCGGCGGCGGCGCCCCTCTGGGAAGATGGCGCCCTCGGGGCTGAAGGCGGTGGTGGGGGAAAGTGAGTGCCTCTCCGGGGCCGGCCTCTGGCGTCCCCTGGGGGGCGGGGGGCGGGGGCACACGGGCTCTGGGACCCCAGGATCGTGGCGTCTGGGAGTTCTGGGCCAGGCTGGGCGCCCCAGTAGCTGATCCTCGAGGAGGCGGGCGGGGACGGGGGTACCAGTTGGACGTCCCTGCTCTCCGGTGCCGGAGCGGAACAAAATTGGGGGACCGGACTCCGGAGACACAAAGGGGACTGGTATAGGGTGGCGTAGGCTGGGGCCCAGACTCCTCAGCCTCCTAGAGTACCTGCCGGGGGAGGAGGGTACAGCTGGATGCCCAGACTCTAGGATCTCTTGGGCCGGGCAAAGTTCAGGGATTGGATTCTTGGGACCCCCCGGGACTCTGATCAGCGACCCCAGAGGCTATGAGCGCTCAGGGGACGTGTCCAGGCCCCACAGGGGTGATGTAGGGGGCGCCCTCTTCCTTGCCCCATCCCCAGGAGCCTCTTGCAGCTGGAGAAGCCAGTCGTCCAGGTCTCTTGGGACCCGGTTCTTGGGGGAGGGGTGGAGGGCGTCTCCTTCTCCACCCGGGGAGTTCCGGCCTCAGCTGCTCCTTCCGCCCTGGCCGCCCTGATAACAGTGGACGTGACACAGTGGACGTGGTTGGGTGGGGCCACCCGTTACTTCTCTCCTCTCCCTCCTCTAGGCAGGGCAGTCGGTGGCTCAGACCCCCTTAATTGGGGGAGATTGGAAAAACAGTGACTCCATTCTACAGATAAGAAAACTGAGGCGGGAGATCGGTGGGATAGCCACAGCTAGGCATGCCTCAGAGCTGGGAACCAGGGGTCCTACATTTTAGACCAGGGTCAGGGGACTGGCTGAAACCAGTGAGGACAGCAGGAAAACTTAAAATAGTAGGTGGAGAAGCCCAGAGCCTAGTTCTAGAGGCAAATAGAGCTGCAGATGATCCTGGCTCTCCACTTTTCATTCATCTAAAACGTGTTATTGAGTGGCTACTTTTGCCCAGGCACTCTACCATTTAGGCACTCAGGATGCTTAGGTGAGTTGCATGTTGCCTAAGAATCTGTTTCCCTGTCTGTGAATTGGGGGTGACCCCAGAAGCCACCTCACAGAACTGGGGGATAAAAATACGTGGTTCCCATGCAGTGTCTCACGTCTAATGCCAGCACTTTGGGAGGCTGAGGCGGGAGGACTGCTTGGGGCTAAGCGTTTGAGACCAGCCTGGGCAACATAGCAAGACCTCAACTGTACAGAAATAAAAATAAATTAGCTGTGTGTGGTACACACACCTGTAGTCCCAGCTGCTCGGGAGGCTGAGGTGAGAGGATGGCTGGAGCCCAGGAGTTGGAGGCTGCAGTGAACTATGGTCACACCACTGCACTGCAGCTTAGATCACAGAGTCAGACCCTCCTCTCTTTAAAAAAAAAAAAAAAGTAGGCTGGGTTCGGTGGCTCATGCCTTTAATCCCAGCACTTTGGGAGGCCAAGGCAGGCAGATCACGAGGTCAAGAGATCGAGACCATCTGGCCAACATGGTGAAACCCCGTCTCTACTAAAATACAAAAATTAGCTGGGCATGGTGGTGTGCGCCTGTAGTCCCAGCTACTCTGGAGGCTGAGGCTTGAACCCAGAAGGTGGAGGTTACAGTGAGCCAAGATGGCACCACTTCACTCCAGCCTGGCACCTGGTGACACAGTGAGACTGTCTGAAAAAAAAAAAAAAGTAAATGGGAATTAAGATGGGGGTTCAGCCCCAAGGCTGAGAAGGCTTGGGGCAGTGGTGGGACCAGAGAACCAGCATTCTGACCCCTCCCCTCCCTTCCCTGCAGAAATTCTGAGCGGAGTTATTCGGAGTGTCAAGAAGGATGGGGAGTGGAAGGTATGGGCAAGGCAAATGCCTCGGTACCCAGGGGTAGCCCCTCATCAGGCCCATGGGGAACACCCTGAATGTGGAGACCCTGAGAACTGCCTGTCCACAGGGGTGGAGTTGGGTGAATGGGTCCTGGGTCCTCCCACCCAGCCAGCCCTTGAAACTGCCCCTCCCACTGCCTTGGCCCCTCCTGGGGCCAGCTGTGACCTCTTCCTCCTGCTTCTCCGTCCATCTGTCCATCCATCTGGACAGGTGCTTATCATGGATCACCCGAGCATGCGCATCTTGTCTTCCTGCTGCAAAATGTCAGACATCCTAGCTGAGGGCATCACCAGTGAGTAAACACATCCCCAGTGAGATGGGACCTGAGTGTGGGACCCCTTGAATGTGCCCTGTTCCCAGAGTGCAGCCCTGGAGTGTAGGATACCCTCAAATCGTCCAGAACTCCCAAGTATACAGCTCTCTGCTGCACAGACGGCCTGGATCATGTGACCAAGTACATTTCCTAAATGTTGCAAGCTGACCTCGGGAGCCCACGTATTTCAGACCTTCCCTGCAGGCTCCTTGGCTGCAGCCCCTTCCTGACCATGCAGCCCCCGCCTGGAGCCCTGTGTGGGGCTCCCAGGGTGAACTCTGGATGTGGGGCCCCAAGAATGCAGAGCCTTCGATGGGTGACCCCAGGAGGTGCCCCAGTCACTTTGCCATTGAGGGACAGGTGCTGAGGGAGCCTGGCCTCTGAGAACCTCAGTTTCCCTGTCTGTAAATTTGGGAACCCAGTTGGCTGCAGAACCCCCAAGTGTGCAGAACCCTCCCGTGTGGCTCTTAGCTGGGTGACCCCCTAGGTGTGTTTCTCCTGTCACCCCTAAGCATCCAACCCTCCTCCCCAAGCCTCCAACTCCCCACACCTGAGACTCCCCACGTGGCCCTGCCTGGATGCCACCCACCCATGTCCCTTCCTCTGTTCCTCCCAGTTGTTGAAGACATCAACAAACGGCGGGAACCCATTCCCAGCCTGGAGGCCATTTATTTGCTGAGCCCCACAGAGAAGGTGCCTACATGAGTGAGCGTGTGTATGTGTGTGCATGTGTGTATGTGTGAGTGCATGTGTGTACAAGTGTATGTGTGCACATGTGTATATGTGTGCGTGTCTGCACGTGTGCATGTGTACATGTTTGTGTATCTGTGTATCCGTGTGTGTGTGTGTGTGTGCCCGTGTGCCCGTGTGGATGCTGGTGTGCACGTGCACACATGCATGACCCTGTCCATCCGTGTTTGCATATGGTGGCAGATGGGTAGTGGCTGGGAGGCAGGGGTAGACAATGAGCCTGCGGGTGTAGGCTCAGGTCCAGAGAGTGTGACCCACCTTCCCCAGTCGGTTCACGCCTTGATCGCAGACTTCCGGGGGACCCCGACCTTCACCTACAAAGCAGCCCATATCTTCTTCACCGACAGTGAGTGAGAGAAGCCCAGGGTGTCAGGGGCTGGGGCGAGGAGATGTGGGGGCTGCTCTGGCCTGATGCCCCCCTCCTGCTTCACCCCAGCCTGCCCCGAGCCCCTGTTCAGTGAGCTGGGTCGCTCTCGTCTGGCAAAAGTGGTGAAGACATTGAAGGAGATTCACCTTGCCTTCCTCCCCTACGAGTCCCAGGTATGGTCCAGGCTCCTCCTGGGTAGGGGCGTGGGGGTCTGTGACCAAATGTCCCCCGTTCCCTCAGAAACAGATACGAGGCTGGGTGCTGTGGGAGGCCAGGGCAGGAGGATCACTTGGGGCCAGGAGTTTGAGACCAGCCTGGGTACAGAGCAAGACCCAGTCTTTAAAAAAAAAAAAAAAAAAAAATTAGAAATTAACCAGGCATAGCGGTGAGCACCTGTACTCCCAGCTACTCAGGAGGCTGGAGTGGGAGGATTGCTTGAGCCTGGGAGGTCGAGGCTGCAGTGAGCTATGATTTCAACACTGTGCTCCAGCCTGGGCGACAGAGCAAGATCCTGTCTCAAAAACAGATAAATGAAGTAAAATTTTAAAAAGGGGAGGTACCAACGAAGTCCAAGGAGCGCTTGCCTTGAGTTCTGTCCCACTGGGCTCCTGCAGGGGGCAGCACAGAGCGCACCATAGGGTTGTACAGCCATCCTAAGGGACAGGGGCTGGGGTATTTAACCACTGACTCGCCATTTCCTCCAGGTATTGGTTTGAGGGTGACCTGGGGCCTGCCTACAAGTTGGCAAAGCAGGCTTCAGGGACCAGGTGGCGGCAGCGGGAATTGGGGCAGGTGTGCACCTGCAGCAGCAACCCTGGCACATCTCTCCCCCTCCCCATCCAGGTGTTCTCCCTCGATGCCCCCCACAGTACCTACAACCTCTACTGCCCCTTCCGGGCGGGGGAGCGCACGAGGCAGCTCGAGGTGCTGGCCCAACAGATCGCCACACTGTGCACCACGCTGCAGGAGTACCCGGCCATCCGCTACCGCAAGTGGGGACCCCACCCTGCCCCACCCCGATGCCGTCCCCTTTACCTTGAACATGTGCAGCACCTAACCTTTAACCTCTCTTCTGACCCCAGCCCTCACCCTGGCCCCTGACTCCCACCTTCAACCCCATCCTTGACCCCATACCTGATGATGTCCCTCTGTGTCTGACCTCCCCGCCAGGGGCCCAGAGGACACAGCCCAGTTGGCCCACGCCGTCCTGGCCAAGCTGAACGCCTTCAAGGCAGACACTCCCAGTCTGGGCGAGGTGAAGGGGCGTGCTAGGGAGGTGAGGGCGTGTGTTGGGGAGCTGAGGGGCAGCTCCAGCCGGCTTAGGGTCAGTGGCTCCTTCCTACCCCAACCACCAACCCAGGGCCCAGAGAAAACCCGCTCCCAGCTGCTCATCATGGACCGGGCAGCCGACCCCGTCTCCCCGCTGCTGCATGAACTCACATTCCAGGCTATGGCCTATGACCTGCTGGACATAGAGCAGGACACATACAGGTCTGCAGACTTGGAAGCCATCCCCACCCTTGCCACCCACCTGGTTCCCCAGTCAGCTCCCCTGACCCCCAGGCTCCCTCCTCCCTCGCCAGATATGAGACCACCGGGCTGTGTGAGGCGCGGGAGAAGGCCGTCCTGCTGGATGAAGAGGATGACTTGTGGGCGGAGCTTCGCCACATGCACATCGCGGATGTGTCCAAGTGCGTGCACACGGGGACTGGGTCCCCCCTCCCCCACTGTGGGCCTGGTCGCGGCGCTGGGATGCCTGGCTTCTGCCAGGCCTTCAGCCCTTGTGAGCGCTCCTCAGCGTTGACTCCAGACGGTCTCCAGTTTCACCCCACCTCCCCATGAGCCCCCTGAGTAGGCTTACCCATGGCCTGGTGCAGGGACGCAGGGCCCCTGACTCTGGCTCTTCCCCTACAACCTCACCCCTTCCCACTCTCATGGCCAGGAAGGTCACAGAGCTCCTGAAGACCTTTTGTGAGAGCAAGAGGCTGACCACAGACAAGGTAGGCGCAGAGCCAGGTCGACACAGGTGCTGCTGGAGAAAAGCCCCTCCCCATGGGGGCAGGGCCACAGTCGGGATTTCCAGCCTGGAGTGGGTCCCAAGTGGGCATGGCCTGGCCTCACCCCCCCGTCCCTGCCCTCTTTCCCGCCTCCCCAGGCCAACATCAAAGACCTGTCCCACATCCTGAAAAAGATGCCGCAGTACCAGAAGGAGCTGAACAAGGTGCGCTCGGGTGGGCAGGCAGCAGGGACACCTGGGCCCCTCAAGCCCAAGCTCTGTCTGCGTTCTGCCTTGACTCAGCCTTCTAACCCCCCTACTCCCACTCTGCACCCCGCAGTATTCTACACACCTGCATCTAGCGGATGATTGCATGAAGCACTTCAAGGGCTCGGTAGAGAAGCTGTGTAGCGTGGAGCAGGTGGGGCGGGGCCTGTGGGGGTGGGGCATCGGGGAGGGGCCAAACTGTAGAGATGGGGGGCCTGGGGGAGGGGCCTTGGAGACAGGTGGGACCTGGGTGAGTGGTGGGGCTTTGGAGAGAGGTGGGACCTGGAGGAGAAAGGGGGGGGGTCTCTGGAGAAGTGGTCCTAGGATGAGGGTGTGGCCTGTGCATAGGTGGATAGGGCCCTGGAGAGGTGGGACCTGGGTGAGGAGCAGGGCCTGTGGAGAGACTGTCCCTGGACAGGGGTAGGACCTTGAGAGACCTGGTGCTTAGATGAGGTAGGACCTGAATGTCTTCTCGCCAAGGATCCCGGGGAC